>JBAJHX010000002.1:2611073-2621620 GCA_037176925.1 Amniataba percoides | reverse complement strand
TATACGGTCCAGCAACCTTTGAGATAGTTCCTTTAAGTGATCTCGCAGACACGCACGCTCACACACACGTTCTGTCACAATGCATTAGGTATCCGAACTGTTCAGTGAGCAATCGGATAAGGTGCACACACACACACACACGCTTTCTCACACACACACACACTTTCTCACACACACATACATATACTTGAGTGCTTGTTCTGCTCACTGACTTTCTGTTAGCACAGCCGTCCGCTAATTAGATTCCATTAAAGGTGGCGTTCATAACTCCCGAGGTTTCTTTGGCTGACACGCCGCTCGATGTTAAAAATACCGCCAATTAGACACAGCTTCAACACACCATCATGTCCGACCACCCAGAAAGATGAGACCTCGCTCTGCCTCGACAGGCGTTCGACTTCCAACCACCAGTCCAAAAAAAAAGAAAGTCACATAAGTTTTTCTCCTGTCTGAAATGGTCTGGCAACTCCTGGAAATTGAGGGTAGAGATAGAAATCATCCTTTGGGGGCGGCGGTGGGGGGAGGCGACGGGTTTATCAACAAAAGCAGCGTTTGGGGATTTGGCGGACAAAAGTGTCGGACTCGGGCTAAACTCCCCAGGTGGCTGATGGGAAGGCAAAGTGTTGGAAGGGAGGGAAGGGGGGGGGCTCTTCACCGGGTAAATATCAGCGTTGTCTTCTCCGCTTTTGTCTCCCTTTTTTTGGTCGGCATCTTTTTTATCGATGCGTGAAGCACCTGCTATTAGCCTAGCCTGCTAACTCGCGATAAAAAGCCTCGTGACAACATCTCCACCCTCCCCACCCCCTCCCCACCACCTCCCACTTTCACCTTTTCATTCATTTTAAAGAATGAAGAAGGGATGAGGAAGAAGAAAGGATTGGTGCAGCGGTATTTTGGGTACCCCCCCCACCACCTCCAAATCCCCCCCCTACCCACTCATGCACCCCCCCATGTCTCTGCAGCTCCGTCTGTCAGCACGCCAGCAGCATCTAAGCTAACCCGCGCCGGCATCGGAAATGTCACTCGGTGCATTAGCATTTAGCCGCCGCGCTCCGCTGTCAATCTGGGTTTATCTTTGACACCTCCTATGGTCTCTCACCTTAGCTCCCCCCCCTCCACCGCCCCTATTTCCCAGTTACTCATTGTACTAATAAGGCAGGGGGGGGCCAGTAGAATTTATCAGGACTAGACACTCCCGCCCCGCCAGCCATTACTCATCCACAGACCGGGACATGCCAACAGTGGCTAATTGCTTTCTTTAACATTGGCACATGTGACATTCAGCAGAGTCTTCGAGTGCTTTTTCTTCTTCTTCGCAGCATCCGCAGAGCCGAGCCCGTGCAAAGCTTTTTAAAGTTAGAGATCCGGCTCCGTGCACCTCCTGTGTAAATATATGACACACAGCGTGCATCGGAAAATGGAAAACGCTGCGAATCCCTGCAGAAACTTAACCTGCGCTAAAGGTTGTTGATATATAAATCTGCCATCCTGCTCCAAATAAGAGCTCTAGTTGAGGATTGGTTATCCTGAATGCGCCTCTAATAGGCCGTTCAACCACAAGACCGTCCTCACCTGCAAAAAAAAAAAGCTTTGCCCGTTTGTTTAAACGATCGAAAAGACCGATGCTTCCCTTCTGCTGACGTGAAACCTTTAGAAACCCTTCGTGCAAGAATAGAAGAACAAAAAGGATCTTTGCGCCGCCGCTGTGGTCACCAGGTGCTTTGTTTCTTTAAAAGATATGATTTATGTTGAAATTTAGTTTGATAAATTGCAGATGTTGTTGAGGAAACCCGCGGACCTTCATTACGGCCACCGCGTGAACAGTCCCAGGAAACCTCCCTGCTCCAAACGCCTCTTAATGTTAAAGCAAAGGTAGACGCGGGGGAATCTGATTTAGGCTGCAGAATAGTACAGTAAGCACTTTGTTGTGAGGACGGGTGGGGGGGGATTATTCATCAAAGCCACGGTGGATGGTCCAATATCTAACAAAGCTCTTTGTTTTGTTCGGTGGCAAAAGATTAATGAACAGACCGGACTGACATTTCCAGCAGGAAGGACATTGATCTGGGGGCCTTCTGAAGATCCTCATTGTCCTGTTTACCCTGCAAACAATGGATGACAGTGAGGAAATATGTACCGCTATCTACACACACAAACACACACAAAGACACACAAACGTATAGACACAATCACTAATCCAAAGGGCAAACTCTGAATTTCACAAGCTACTATGGTTGTTATTAATCAGCCGTTCCTTAATAACATCTAAAGACGCTTCATTCTTTCTGTTTTTATGTATTTTTTTATTTAATAAAGTGACTGGCACCCGCTGATAGAAATTTGTTGGCATCAGTCGAAAGTCACTGGGGACGTAAACTATTTCTTTCTGGAAATCAAACGCATTCGAGCCATTTGGTTTTCTGACCTACAGTAAGAGCAGAAACAAGTAGCAGAACTTTTTCTTTTTTTTTTTTTTTTTTTGGGGAGGATTTAAATGAGCCAACTGTCTCGAGTCCCCGTCGACTTGATCTAGTATCGCTAACAAATGCCGACTGGAGGCTGTTGCCAATTTTTTTCGGGCAAACAAACTTTTTAGATGTCCTTTGTTTTTTTTTTTTTTGGCAGGCTGATTAAATGGTTAAGCTCATTCTGCCTCTGTTTCCATTAATGCACTCCTCTTTACTATAGCTGTCAATATGGCGAGTTGCATCACTGAATGTCTTTTTCTCCAGTTTCATCCTAAGTTTTTTGTTCTTTTTGAAATGTTTGCAGTGCAGAAAAGACAAACCACACTGACTGGTGTGCACACAGGCTGAGCATGGAAGGACCGCTGCCCTTTTTTGCAATATTTAACCAACGCTCATGCTTTAATTTCTGCTGTAATGCCAAAGTAGAGTCATAATTTGCCATTTAAGCGTACAAAGTCTCAATGAACAGACCGGTGCCATCGAGAAAAGAGAGCCAATACTAGTGTGGTTTTCTCTTCAACAGTTTTAGAAGGAAAATCTCCGTCTCTCCGCATTACTGACTGTTGTGTTGTTTAGCAGGACCCCTTTGTGGTATCACTGCCAACTTTGTATGACAAAAATAATGAGAAATTTTAGGGTTTATGTAAACAACAGGGGCGGTTCGGAGGTTTTGGTGGCATCAGATGCAGAAACACACCGTGGCGTTAACAGCCATGTTGGCTTTGCATGCTTTTTTTCCTCAGCAAACGGACAGTCTTGTGGACTGTACGCGCCGTGTCCAAAGAAGACGGGCGCCAAAAACCCGCAGAGGCCCCTCCTGCCCCCCCCCCAGGCCTGGGGGTTAATGGCTCTTTGCCCTTTGCCACTCATATTAACATAACCCAGCGCTGTCTGATTACAATGCCTAATGCGAGCAGATGGAGGCCCGCTGTTGCTGCGCCAATCAAAAATAATGTCATTATAGTGGAATAATGGCTGCGGATGCCAGTAAAGCCAACAAGAGAAGGGAGGGGGGGCAGTGAAGGGAAGATGGGGTGTTTTTATTGTCCCCGAGAGGCCAGTAAGATCCAATCAGCAGGGTGTGACTTACAGTCTGGGAGCCCGGAGCCCATCCACAGCACCTCCCCTCCACTCCAACTATCGCCTTCACAGACAGTCAGGGGAGCCGGAGGAGCAGCCTCCATAACGAGGAGAAGAAAAGGAGCCGTACATAAACACACAATGAGAGCACCATGCCCGCTTCTGTTTGATTTTTTTTATTTTTCTGTGCAGTATGAATTAATAAGCGAGCGCGGGTGATATGCATTTGTGCTTGTGCAGGACTTTTGTATAGGCAGCTGATATTGTGTGCGTGTGTGTCGGTGTGAGTGTGTGTGTGTGTGTTTGGCCAGCTCTCCAGTTATTGCTTTTGAAGTTGTTAATTAAACCCTCAACCATCTGGTAGCTCAATGAAATTACACTGAGCTTCTCAGCCATGAAAAAAACATGACTGACTGACTGACTAAATGAATAAATAAATAGATTAATAATTTAATAAATGCTTCAAATATCTCTTGTCTAAGTGAGGGAAAAACAAGAAGTCTTATTAATGTAAATTCGGTGCTCCATGCTGTCACCCCTGTTGCGCACGTTTGCGTGTAAGTGTGTGTGTAGCCTGCCTTCATTCCCGAGTGTGTGTGCATGCTTACGGAGGCTTACAGGTGAATCAAAGACAGCTGTCAGCGTGTCAACCTTTGATCTCTCTCGATGTCTTCTTCTTCTTCCTCCTCTCTCTCTCCTTCTCCATCACATGCCTAGTGCCTCGTTTGCGTGGCAGAGAAACACACACACACCTTGTTTAGGTTTCCGCGTGGATGCACCTCTTTGCGGATGGCGAGTGTAACATTTCAGGAAGTGAAAATGGTATACTGTATTTAATCTTTAATAGCCTCCCGCTGAGCGTGTTCTGTTGCTGCTTTAATATAATTCAGCATAATGCACTGTACCACATGTTTTATAGCTTCTAATATTACACTGATGACATTTTCCATATGGCTGCATGCAAAATAATTGTATTTTTTTGCTCATATCTGCGGTGAATTAATCCCACTGTAAATAACAAACGAGTGGCCGATGATGAGCGTCGCCTCTCGTGAGACGCTTTTCATCCCGGCGAGCATCTTCAACCAATTTTTTTAGTACATTAAAGGGAAAAGGCGAGGCTGGGAGATTATAGCAAAGTGTGCTCAATAATTGAATTAGTGCATCTGTGCGGGGATGCAGCTCAGGAGAGAGCAGGTAATGTCTGCTTGTGTGCACATTTTAATGTGCGGACCAGGGGGACACTCAGCACTTAACACTGACTTCCATACTGCTGCAGAGAGAAATAAGAAAAACAGATTACTGGATGACTGTTTCAACTTTAAAAAAGAGATTGTTGTTTTAAGGAACCCCTAATATAAACCTTGTCTATTTAAATTGAAGCATCACGTTAGAATAGGTGAAAAATATTGCGATATAATTCTTCAATTTGGCCATAACTTACTGTAACAGCTGCGTTTCTGTAATGTGAGTATGCATAATAAAGCTTTTACTATACCATTTACTGAGGTATCTGCTGTGTCCCTGTAATATCTCGGGTTGTATTTACCATTATCATTGCGCCTGCTTTATGGAAATATTGATCTTACAATGTGTTTGCATCAGTCTGCATCAGTACCTTGATCTTTCTCTGTGTGTGATTGGCTCCATTTTTCAACACCAGACGGCACATTTACTGTGTGATATGCTGATATATGTTGTCATATAAAATGACATAGGATGGTATAGATTTTATCTCCCCCACTATCGCAGCAGCTCGATGCAATGTGATGTCGTTTTCCTTCATGTGCATGAATTAGTCTCACAGTAACACCTAAAGGCATCCACCTGATGGCAGGTGCTGGTTTATGCCTCTCCCATGTAAGGTTTGTCTTGGCGGAGAGTGGAAAGGCGGAGCCGGGGTGGGGACAGACAGCGATACTACAGCTGACGTACGTGGTTGTCTGGTGAAACGACTGAAATAATGGCGCCTTTTTTTTCGCAGGAATAGTCAAGGGCGTAGTTGCTTGTGGCGGTTTCCCAAAAAAAAAAAACAAAGCTACACTCAAAAAACCCAGTCACATACACATTTTCTATTGGGGGCTAGTTATTATTCATTTTAATTTGTTTATAATGGCATCGTCATGTCGTAGTCGGCACTTCAAAGCACGTAATTGTCACTGAATTTAATTAAAACATGAATTTGCGAGTGGAGAGTGTCTGTTCTCAAAGTCGCCATGTGATACTCGGCTGAAAAGGCTTTCAGATTCAATAGGATGAAAATGACTCAAACCTACGTGGCGTGCATTCATTCTGCAAAATGACCACTGACTGAGGACATTTTCTTTGCAGCGTGAAGTGTAAATTTCTCTTACATTTCGTTGCACTTTATTCGCAGCCTCGTCTAAAAGGCTCAGCAGACTACCCGTTTGGCTATACATAGCTTCCATGCTCTTTCTGTGCCTCCGCTGTGATGGCGATACTTTCCGGGGCCACGCTGCCTCTTATTAAGACGGGTCACTTAGAGGTCCATCAGGTCAGCGAACGGCTGTCTGCATGCACGGTCTCCTGCGTCTGCACTTACTCTACAAAAAGCAAAAAAAAAAAAAAAAAGCTGGCTGGCTGGCATTTAACCATGACCGCTGACACTGCAATAACTTGTCATTTTTAACTGTACCGCCGAGGCAAATTTTAAGATGCGAGTGGGAACCTGAACCAGCTTGGGAGACAAAAAAAAAGCGGAGACACTGTTTTGCGTGGTCAAGAGCGAGAGAAATATGAGACGGCTGCAAAGGGGATAAAGGGATAACAGAGTGAAAGAGAGTTAGGGATGCTGTCATTTATTGCTTTAGGAGGAAATAACGCAAAAAAAAGTGGAGTGAGGAGGAGAAAAGTCAGCGGCAAGTTGAAGATGCAGGCAGAATCGGATGGATGCAGAGAAACGATGTGCTATGTCTCCAGTGATCTTGTGGTAAATTAAAGGCTGGTTGAATTATGGCTCCTGGTTGGTGATTACGAGACAAACAACCTCCGATGCCGAAACAAAATTAAAACACCTTCCATATGAATTAGATCAGATTATAGCGTAATAAAGGCCCTTTTATAGCCTAAGTTGCATCCGGTGAATTCAGCCGACAAACAGCGAATGTATGTCACCTTTTTGAAAGGATTAAAAGGAAGCTAAACATACACGTAAACATATGTGCCAAATATTTTCTATAAAGTATCATTCAAAAAAATGTAATTGCATTCACAGAATTAAGGTCTAACTGCAAAGCAAAAGTATGTAGAGACATTAGTCAGAGCTCTCCCTCTCACCCTCTCTGTTGTTCTGTGATGAGATTCCATTAGGCGCCATTAAATCTCTGCCTAAGAGCCCTCAGAAGCTTCACAATTACAGAAATAAAAAAATCACAATCCTCATTGAGCGCTCCTCTGCATTAGGGGCTGCCTGGAGTCGCGTGGGAGCTGTTACACGGGGCCCCGGCACAGACCGAGTCAGAGGCTCTGCAGAGCTGCGCAGCACAGCTCATTAGAATGACTAAGAGCCCGAGTGAAGGCCCTTATGTGAAAGCCATAATGGAGCGGGGCTCTTGTGCCGGAGCCGTAATGGAGGCTCTTGTGCGGTTGCGCCCGTCTCTCCCCTCCACGCAGGCAGAGGCTTGAGCTGAAAACTGCGCGGCTGGAGAGCTGACCCCCGCCGAGGCGCTCTGAACGCAGCGCGGCCATTGTGGCGGCCGGTCGGTCGTGGAGCGGCCGGGGCTTTCTGTCAGTCACTCAGTGAAGTGTGCGGAGGCGGTCCGTTAAATGAATATCTGATGGAGTACGGGGGGTTAGAGCGACGCACCGTTTCGCTGACATTTCAATAAATATTGTCCAGTGACGTCGTCCACCTCTGATGTGACTTTAGAAAATAACCACGAGGAGCTTTTAAGGAACTTCATGCAAAGTGTTGGTGATTTATGGCATCTTTCACATGATTCTGCGTTGTGTTTGTAGAATAATGTGAATAATGTGAAAAACTGTCCTTGCTGTGTTCGCCACAGTCAGATTCAGTGCTGCTTTGTTTGTTCTGCCACTGAGGGGGGCTAAAGCTGACAGTTTTCTACTTCTTCATATTCTGGCTTTTCAGTAGTCGAAAATACATATTTCAACATGCCAATGCAGCCAAAATGTTAACGCTTCTAAAATGTCAAGTTACGTCATAAAGCAGGGAACGATGAAGCTTTAAGCCTTTGTTTGGTTGGAGATCGATACAAACTGTCTACAGCTAATGAAATATGAATTTACAGGTGACACAGGAGTCACACGTGTGGGTTGACTGTGGCTTTATTACAAAAATGGCGCAGAGATAAAGGAGGAGCCCATTGTTTCCTCCAATCTCCTGTTTCTTTTGAAATCATGCTTCACGTTGTTTCTTTCCTCTCGTGACCTGCTGGAGTGAAATAAAATCTCATAAAAGCAGCTGTAAGTCCACAAACTGGGCCGCTCTGTGCTTCTGTAAAACTGGTTGTTTCAGCTTTGTCTCGACACAACTGTTGCTGTGGAGATCAGACTTTGAACCATTATTTCAACAAGGCGTGTGCTTCACATTTCCCACCGACCTGAACCCTACTGCCTCCTGACCTCCTGCTGCGTTATCAATATTTGCTCGTCCTTCATCCTCCAACACATCAGTTCCTCTTTTTCATCCTTGTTTGTCAATGTGAGCACAATTATTAGGCTTTTATAAAGACATTTAGTGACTGAAGCTAGCCAGACAACAAGGTCAACAGACTACAACTAATCACCATTCACATGCGCCAACAACTCGATAAGTGAGTGAATAAGTTGTGGTAGATCGCCCTTAATTTTCTCATGTGTAAAAACGGCTAACCTTCAGATTTTTAGCTCTGGAAATAAAAGAAAACAGAAAAAATGAGTCAGTGATAAAAACAATACATATATGTGGTTTAACGTGACCACTCTGCCATCAAAAATAAAAACTTTTTTAAATAACTTTTTCCTCTTGTTTTTGTGGGAAGACACAAATGAAATGTTATTTTTGTATAAAGCAATCAAAAAGAATATTTAATAAATTTTATTTTATTCTTACTGCATGTTTCTCAGCTTGTTTTGTGTCAAAACTTTTGATGAAATTATTCCGTGAACCTGTTTAGTGACTCCGTATCCGCGCGACACATTTTCATTCTGTCAGGTATTAGCTGTTACCATAGATGTCTCTTTATAAATATATCCTCGGCTGCGAGGTTGACAAGCAGAGTGTTCTCACAGCCTCTCTAATTTCACTCCTTGTTAAATATCACTATTCCTACTGCTGCTTAAATGCAACCCTGTTTTTAGCGGAGTGACATTTAAAAGAAACACAAGACCTTTTGCAACGCGAGGCTCTGCGAGAAATGAAACTCTCGAAATCTCCCGCATGAAAAGCTAAAGCTCTGCTTTAATTATAGAGAGAGTTAAAGTTAAAACTCATATTCATGTCAGTGGAGGTGGAGAAGATTAATTTGCGCAGTCTAAAAATGGATGAAACATTTAACTTGTGAGGGAGGGATGTGCGTATCATTCTCGCTCGTTCCTGTAATGTGGACGAGATTGTTGGCAGTCGTGAATGCCAGGTCATCTCACTCTCTACTTTACTGTGTGTGTGTGTGTGTGTGTGTGTGTGTGTGTGTGAGCGCGGATGTGTGTGTGTGTGTTCCCGTCTGCATCTCTATCTCAGTGTGTGGGCACATGAGCCGCAAAGCTGTTGCACGGCCTCATCGATTTCATGCCCTCTTCTCACATCTATTCACATCTCCTCTCCGACTCACATCCCTCCTCCCGGTCCTCCTCCTTCTCTTTTGGTCCGTTGCCCATGGCGATGGTTCACCTCGGTAACCAGCGGCTGAGCAGGAAGTGGGAGGCGGCCTGGTGAGAAGAGGACCTCCCGTGAGTGTTGTGTAAGCCGGTCACGTGACGGAGGGGGGGAGGGGTGGTGGTGGGGTTTCGATCTGCGCCGGCGGGTGGGGTGATGGGGGTCGATGGCGAGGGGCTTGTTCGCTGCAGGCTTTAAAAAGTGGAGGGAGTATGTTAAACTTCCCATCGATCCGCATGCTCCTCTGAGGCCGGAAACTGTGGATGAAGGGAGCGCAATCAAAAAAAAAAAAGCTCTCGCACCTAAGCTCTCACATGTCACATGGATAGATAGAAGCAGGAGAACAAGAGAAAAATAAAGCAAGGGTTTTTCAAAAGCACCTTACCGGGTTACACGTCTCTCTGCCAGATGTGAGTACTTTGGGAAGTAGGCCAGAGCATCCTGGTGGGCGGGGGGGTTATTTTCAGCCTGAGTATTGTACCAGAGGAGGCCTTAATGTGATGCTGGTGGGGGGTCGTCCTATACGCAGGCCCTTTCCTCTTTGGAGAAACGGTACCTTACTCTACTTACAGGAAAAATCAAGAGCTCAGAGCCTCTGAAAAATCAGCTTTTATAGCGCTTGTGAACAGTCAGCTCCGGGTTAACGGTTTGACGCTCTCAAGAAACGGCACGATATAAATTTCCAATATTTATCCCTCATTAAATGTGAGAGAGTGAGAAAGGTGGCTTGCAGGTTTTCGCTGCTCTCTTTAGTTTAGTTGCAGCTGTAGCCACGCCCAACAAGCAAGTCACACTCCTATATCACCGGGGCAGTTGCTCTTTAGACATCGTAAAATAAACTGGATTTTTAGGTATTTAGAGGAGTAATGTTTAATATCACCTCGTAATGGACTCACATATTAACAATAAAAAATGAAAGCGTTTGCTTTGCATTTGGAGCGTTTTATCTCATGTTGATGCACGAAGGTGGAGCACGGTTTGTCCAACAATGTCCTCTGTTTTTGCCAAAGCCCAACAGACGCTGACATTCAGAAGAAAACGCTCTTTGTTTGTTTTCATTAACGTTGACCGTGCGCCCAGTTATGGCATCCTCTGCACTGCACGCCGGCGTATCTGGCTTCACCTTCTCGTGGCGGGGGGAGTCTGGGAGCGTTGTGTGCATT
>JBAJHX010000002.1:2580116-2590625 GCA_037176925.1 Amniataba percoides | reverse complement strand
AAGGGGTTTTCTCCGAGGTTGTTGTTTGGTTTTAGGGTTGACTTGAAGGGGTTGTGTTCGGGAGCCAATGTCAGCTTCAGTTTGTGGTTGGGTTGTTTTGGTTGTCCCCCCCCCCCCCCCCCCCCCAAAAAAAATGACAATGTAGTTCCCTCCTTGACTTTACCACTGCTGGAGTATATATTTTTAATATTCCCTTTACTTTTAAATCACATTTCAGGCTGCAGAAATGAATCCATGCAGAGAAAAACGCACTCTCGTTTACGGCGCCGAGCTTCCTGTGCTGCATGTCATTTACCCTCCTTTCAAACTAAACGGCACTTTGGCCACATATCGATGCGGTTTCTTGAGCTATTTGCAGGCACTTAACCATACATTCAAGGACTCACCTGATGCATGGAAATGTAATGAATGTAATAAAGAGAAGGTGAAGCCCTCAAATCGCTGGAAAGTGGTAACCATGTTAACCGCTGTGCGTTTGCTTGTGATGTGTATTAGATGGAGAAAAAGATGCAATTCTCAGACTAAAGAACTATTTTTTCATTCAAATACAGTCTTTCTAATGGTCCTGCAACATGGGTACTTAAAGGGGTCACTTGATAAAAAATGTTGGTTATTTTTAGTTAATTATGAACAGGTTTTTAGTTGTTTATCTAGACAAACTGTAAAAAAAATCACTAGTTGCAGTGAGGAGGTGTTGAGTGGCACAGTGATGGGTGTTGCAGAGGCATGTTGACAACAGACAAATAAATAACAGGGATGGAGATGGAGAGGAAAAGGGAAGTAAGGCATGAATGAAGGAGAGGGATGATTGTGTGGGGTGGGGGGTTGACAGTGTGAGCCTTCACTGCACCCCCGCTGCTGATTTTTATATCAGCTGTGCTCCCTGGAGATTTCTCTGTCCACCTCCATCCATCACGCGCCGCACATAATTGTGAGTACACAGATATGGCCATGCATCACCGAGAGGGGACGCGCCGGCCGCTGCGAGAAAACAGACGTCTTGTGTCTGTGAGTTTGAAACGTGAAGCCGTTCGTTCAGTCCAAATAAAAGAAAAATGTGCTCAGATCGCTGTCGAACCTTCTTCCTTTGCTGCATTTTTTCTCATCTGCAGCCAATTACAGTTCAGCTAATGCTGGTCAATACTTAACTGTTGTGCTCCGCTTTGATTGGATGCGTGAACTTTCCTAAATGAGGAGGTCTCTTCCTGTTTTCTTCAATTTGTTACCCCTGCTCGGCGTGCGCGGTGTCTCTTTCATTTTATTGATGTGTTTGTCGATCTCTGTCATCTAATTATTTCCCCCGCTCTGTGTCTCGCGCTCCTCTCTCGCCTGCGGAAGGCGACTCTTTGATTGCCAGAGCTGCACTCTGTTCGCCGGAGATAATACCCCCCGAGTTGAACCAAATTGTTGCTCTTTGGTTAGTCCACACTTAAATATTTTAGGGGGGGGACAAGGCTTTGAAATCGCCACAAAGGGACAAAGCCGGGAATTTAAATGACGGGAACATGCATAAAGATTTGTAGGTTTGCGGCTTTCATCTCGGTGCCGTTCGCCCGGCGGCCAAGAGGGAAGGAAAAAATGACCATCATAAATATGGTTTTGATTTTCTAACCAGGCGAAACAACAAAGTTACGGCGAGAACATTAGCCGCATTGATCCCGTCTGGTCGATGGAATAAAGCAGGCGGTGACCTTTCCCTCATTTGGAGGCATAAAATTCCTTGTTGAAAGTCTCAGAGGGCTCCGGCTGAAAGCATTAACACAAATTACCAGCCGCCATTAAAGGCCTGCATCAATTCCACCCAGCGCCATCATTACCAAACGGCCGATAAAATGCTGGGAAGCCATCGTCCTGTGCTCTGGCACGCCTCACACACACACACACACACACACACAGAGGAACATGTGCAGAAGCTAACACACACTCAGCCCTGGAGACTGCTGCGAAGCCTATTACACACAGTGTGATTTACAGCTGAGCTGCCTGTAGCCGGGACCATCAAGCTACCGGCGCACCAACCTGCCGTGACAGTGCAACTAATTGAGCCCAGATATATCTGTCCCCCCGACCGGGCCTTGAAAGGGTGATAACACGCCTACCTGCACAACACTGCCCGTACATATTTTACAGCACAAGGGGAAAAAAAATACAACAAGGGGGGCACATGCACCGCTTAGCTTCACATCCGGCTGATTTAAGATGGAGCTAATCATTTCCTGTTTTATTTTTCAAAAAGAAACCCTGAAAAAGTTTACGTCGATATATGGAAATAGAAAAGGAAAAACCATAACTAAAATATCTAAAAATGAAATATTAGCTGGAATTAATGATCCTTAGATAAAGATCACCACCTCTTTGTTTTGCATACGGCCTCATAAAAGCTTCATTTCAGTGCATCAAACTTTATCAGCAGCACGTTCAGCAGCACACAGATCCTCGGTGTGTTTTGTCACTTATTATCGTGAAAATATTCAGCGGCACAGACCCCCCCCCTCCCAGCATAACTAATCAATCTCCTTTTTTTTAATAATGAAATATTCAATAAAGTAGACACTTGTCAGCGTTGCACGTCCACCTACGCGCGGAGCTCACACCCACGTCTGCGGCGTGTTGATGCCTGATTCCTCTAACAGACTCCAAATCAATGTCATTAAATTAGGTCTATTCTGAGTGGATAATAAAGAGTCTGTCACCTTATGTGTGCTCTGATAAAGCTCTAATCTCATTAGAATTACAACACTATTCTGCCAAAGACTACTGAGTTGAACCGAGAGGAGGGGATGAATAAAACCAAACATCTCAGACTAACAAGATTCATAGAAAAAGCCGAGGATTTTTCTTTTTATTGTGGAAATATGTTTTCATATCTAAGCAAAGTTTATGAATTGGAGCAACAACAGAGAGGATTACATTTGTCTCGACGGTTGATGTCATGTATCTTTAGAAAATACAACGATGAAAACTGACTCACTCACACACTTTTGTCCACAAAGAAAGATGCGACTTAGATGTTAGGGAAGGACCAGTTTGGAGGAGAAAAGTGTGAAGAAGGGAAGATGCACACAGTTACTTGGAAAGTTAGGCTGAACCTTATGAAGGTAACTTAATATATTTTTTATATTTCTGCCCCCTTAGCTTGTAGTTTAAAGATCGATAGACACGTTAAGTGAAATATGTGACAAAAGATGAACCCATGTTTTTAAAAAATGACATATACTTAATGACAAGCATAAAGGGAAAGAAAGGGGCGGAAACTTAAGATAACTTAGACTAAATTTGTCATATTGTGCCTTTAATATTCTGCTATAAAAGAGTAACGTAATGTAATGTGAAGCATCTTTTCCATTAAAAGAGGACAGATTTCATGAAGTCTGACCATCTTCAGCATCTCTATCCTGCCAGAACAAAGAGGAGAAACTGTGTCAGCCAGCAGCTCTGCATCATGTTGTGTAATTTCTGGGCAGCAACGTCCTTTGTCTTTGAAAAATTAAAACTATTACATCAGGATGCCACCGGGGGACGTCACGGCACAGCTTCCTCGTGCAGCTTTAACTCGTGAGAGCTCACATTTTTTTGCATGATGATGTTTGCCTCCATATTTCGGCCTACATACCCTGCGACATGACCCGCCACGTGTGGCGTGGAGGACTGGATGCTGGTTGTTATTAGTGTTGCGATTCGGTGCGAACAGGAACGTCCGGGCACGTCCCCGCCGAGGATGTGTGAGGATGTCTGCGTGCATCCACGCGTACCGTGTGAATGCGTGTTTCGCTCGCTTTGGCCGCTCTTCGGCGAAGCTCCGGGAGAGGTCGGGATGTCCACTTCCCTTCGCCTCGCACCTCTCACTCACACAATAAGGCCGGAGCGGATTTCATTTTCTGACTATGGCAGGTGGACGACAGGTTATCTCCAGGTCGAGTCTCGTCAAATTAATGTCAGTGGAAAAAGTGTACAGAACATTTTTTTTCCTTACAATATCCCCGAGCGTTGGTTATTCACAAAGGAGCGGGCCCACCTGCTGCTGTTTCTCCGGGAGACAGAAGGATCAGACAACAGTTGGATGGAGCGATGACGGGACGCAGTGCTCAGATTAAAGTCCATTCTTGGTGGAGAGCTGCACTGCAAGTCTTTAGTACACCTGCCAGCTTTAACTGTAATCTCAAACAGGTTTAGGTGTGTGCAAGATGCTGAGGACGCAGAGGGATAAAAATAGTTCTGCTGTCTAGAAAATGATTAAACACCTTTTTAATCAGCCTTTTTTGCATACTTACTCCTGAAATGCTGCACATATTAGGAGCCAAACTAGGTGATGTTTACATAAACTGCTAATCTTTTCATATCTTCATTAAAATATATTGAGATGATTTGAAATGAGCAGCACTTGGAGAACATTTAGCTGGAAATTGAGACCATATTCATTTGAGAAGGCTGGATGTTGTTTTTTGGAGTGATACATTTTGGAGAAAATTGTGAAAAATTCTCTTCACAAGTCTTGCATGTTGCTTATTTTGTCTGTATGTCCGTCCAAATCCCCAAAATATTCAATTCACAGTGATATAAAACCAAAAAACAGAAAAATCTCACATTTGAGAAACTGGAGCAGAAAAAAAATGTTTGTTTGGCAAAATCCTGCAAATTTCTGTTGATTAACTAACCACTTACTCGTACCAAAACCAACCTAATCACATGTACCTGCTGCAGAGTATTTCTACCAACCTCTTACTAAACCCAGTATCAAGGCATGATATACAGCTGTCCCTCATTACTGCTCAAAGATTAGCGCTGAATATTTTATGTATTACGAAACATCCACATCTTTTTCTGAAGTTCTGATTAAATTTCTGGAGTCTGAATCAATATAATGACCAAAGTGGCTCATTGCCATTGTCAGAGTGGGACTGGAGCTTTGTCATGGTCACATTTTCTGTGAGTCCTTGAACCTCACTGGTCCTAAATAGGCTTTATTTCACAGAAAAAAGATGGTGGAAGTGATTTTAATCTCCATGCGCCTTCCACTGGTTACACGCTTTGTGCTCTACAGGAAACTCTTGTCATCAAATCCATATCAGATCTTGTGATATTAAATGTGAAATGCACCACTGAGGCTGCCAGTACTCATCATGATGGTCTAATTTTTCAAACATAAAGACAATCATTTCTACAGATCCACAAGGTCGCGAATAATTCATGTTGAAAGGCTCCATAATTACAGTCTCTGAGTTTAATGCATTTTAAAATACGCCATTCGACACCTACTTTTAGCACTTCCACTGTCTGAAACGACAGACAAACAAACAAAAGTCCGGTCGGGATCAGGCCGATATGAGAAGAAGTGATTCGCTCTGCAGCAGCGAGCCATCTCCATGTCCGTCTGGCCTCGCAATAATACTTCTCTGTTTCACACAGAACTCAACCTGCGACTCTTGGAAAGGATTTCCAGGCCAGCTGTCAGCACAGGCAGCAGACAACACGCGTGAAACGGGCCGACACACACACACACACACGAGGCAGAAGAAGACACGGAGACAAAGATGTGAGGGCGGGAAGGGATCCGCGCTGGACTGTTCTTTGAACAAAAGCTCGCCGCTCTCGCCTTTATCTGCCGTCCCATCCTCCCTCGCCGCGGGTGGGCATTTTGGTGCGAGGGTCCAGTCTTCGTCCTGGACGCCTGCCCTTGGCCGAGAGGGACGATGGGAAATTGAGGAGCTTCCAATATTCCCACGATGCTCGCGGGGGGCAGGTTCTGAGATAATCGGACAGCGGGACGGCTCGGAGCTCTGGATATGTGTGTGTGGGAGTGTGTGTGTGTGTGTGTGAGCGCGTTCATGACTGCGTATGAATGTTTCTGAGGAGCTGGCATCGCGACTGCGAGGCTGCTGCCAGACTCCCTCCATATGTCCATCCTCAGTCTGTCTGGGCTCACTAGCATCCAGCACTAACAGGCTAAAAGGCATTACTGGCTATTTAACCGGCCGTTACAGAAGGGATCAGAGGAATAGATGGAGCGGAAGTGACAGCACTTGAATGAGGCTGTGTGTCCTTAAGGAGCAGTAAGTAGAGGGGATCTCGTGATTATGATGTTAGCTTGGCCCAGTGCGCGCTGTGATATTCAATGTGGTGTTCAAAGTGCATCTTTTTCTTCTTTCTTTTGTTTTTTTATGTTCTCCTTGAATAGAAATGGCACAGGATAAGATGGAGATAAGATTAATAAGTTCTGCAGACAAGAAAATACTATTTTATTCAAGAAACGGTCATATTTGTTGGCTGGTTGGTTGATTGGAGGGTTACGTGGTCCGTCTGCTTTGACCCAGACTGTTGACATATCTCATTCACATTTAATTATATGGATGACTTTTGGATGAAGAACACAAAAGAAAACAAAATGTTCTGCAATCAATCATCTGCTTCACTTCCTGAATTCATATTTTTCTTGGTCCACATTGGAAAAAAAAGGACTGATGAAGCCCGTTGAAAGCTCTCTCATACCAAAAAATGTCACTTATACTCCAAAGATAATAATAATGAGAAAGGAAAAGCCAACATAAGCATCACTGTAAAGATGAGATGGGATAAGGATAAAGATAAAGATGAAGATAAGATGAAGGAGAAGGATAAAGAGAAGTAAGATAATAAAATGTGGATGAAAATGGTGACGGAGACGAGGAGAAGAGCGGGATAAAACAGGATAAAGACGACGGTGAAGACACGTTAAAGCTGGAATAAAGATAAGGACGTGATTGTTAATGATCCCTCCGGCTCGTCGGGTCGTCGCCCCATCGAGGACGCCAAATTGCTCATATACACATACAGATGGCAATTCTGCACATTAAGTACACTGCAGAAACACACACACACACGAGCGTGGATGCACTCCTGCACAAACACACACTCGCTCATATGGGGCTGTAACTTGATCTTTCTGACAGCTGCAGAGAAGAGCCCGAGGACTTATTATTACATTTAGCTCTTTGGAGGAAAAGAACATTAGTTTTAGGTTGCAACTCTCTCTCTCTCTCTCTTTTTGCTTTTTTCAGTTTGCAGCTGACTAACCCTTTTCTAAGTGGGTGTTTCTGGGATCCCTCGGCCCCGCCTCTGCCCGCCGTCCCTCCCTAACGAACCAATATCGATATAATTCAATTCAGCTGAAATGACCCCAGTTACAGAACGTATAAAGAGGAGTAATCCCAGTTTCCAGCCCTTCACATACACTGTCGTGAAATTCAACACTAAATCAACAAAGACCCTCCCATATGGCTGCCTTGGATGAAATCTCATCAAAGATGGAGGGGTGGAGGGGGGGCTTGTTTGGGGGTCTTTGACATGACACAGTTTGAGAACCTCCCGCGGCAGCATCCTGCAAGTCTGAACACAGAAGAAGAAGAGTGAAAAAAACGAATGGGGGAGTCTTTCTCAGAGCACAGATGGCAGTCAGCTCTGAGGGAAATGGCACCGGGGTGATGAGGACGGAGGGAGAGGAGGGTGCTGGCATTTCGGAAAAAAAAAAGAGGAGGGTTGGGGTGGTTATGGTAACAGTACAAGCAGCCCCCCCGCACACCTGCCAGGCTTGGCGACGCTCCCGGGCCCCTGCGTGGCGAGTCACTGTGGTAACAGTGACATCACGGCGGGGACGGGTCGCATCCCCTCGATCTCCGGAGACCGAGGAGAGAAACGACAACTGATGTGAAGGGGAGCAAGGTCCTCGTGGAGAAAAGATCTAAAGATGCAAAAGGTGTGCTTGGAAAAAAAAGAGAAAAAAAGCAGTTTTGTTTCACATGAAAGAAGTCACAGCAAAAGTTTACCAAATCAGATATTGTCAGCCTGTTCCCATCTGTTGTTAGCTTCAGTGACTCACACGAGTGCTGTCAAAGCCACACTGGAGCTGTAAAACTTCATATGTCCAAGAATAACAAAGTTATTAAAATTGTATTAGCCAGTAAACTCCTAGTTTCTTCCAACTTCTGCCACCATAAATGCCGATTTACTGGCATGCTGTCGTGTCCAGTTGTATCTCCGAGGATGAGCTTTGTTATAAACCCTGAAATTACACACATTTCTACCTTAATGGAGTTTTTTTTTTTGCAGACGCTAATTAGCTCTACCTTAACCCGAATGTCCAATTAAAGGCTGACAGCTTATCAAAATGAGTGACAGCCTGATCACCAGACTCCTCCATTCATCCAGCCTGACGTCACCTTCATGCTAACTGATCCTGTGTGGGGAAAAGAGGTTTGTTCTTTCTTCATTGTTTGCACTAACCAGTCATTAGCAGGTCGATCTCCACCGTTATTTTTATCGCTTTCTCTCACAAGTGCATCGTGTTTGGTTGCTTGCTGTGTCAGAAGATGAATTGATGATTGTTTCTCCAGTTTGGGGGAAAAACTGCAAATAAACTTGATTTTTGGGAGACCTGACCGGGTTTCAGATGAAGCGCAGGGCCTCTTGCATACTTGTGCTGTCGTCACGGCTGAAAGTGTCGCCCAGTGGGTTTAATAGTGTGGAGAGGAGGAGACGGAGCGTTTGCAGGGAGGAGTGGGACATTTTGATGAAACAAGTAGAGAAAAAGGACACCTGACAGACTTTCTGTTATTGAGCTTCTCTCCACATTTGAACTTGCTCTTCCTATAAGTCATATAAAGTCGGAGTATACGTGTTTCCATACACCAGCCTCTCTGAAAAGTATAGCATGAAGTTTGCTTGATTTATATTTTTACTGCAGACGTGGGAGTTTTATGTGGAATGTGAATTTTTTAATGAAATATTTCATTCAGATTGCAAACAAGTGTGCAGAAATTCATTTTCATTCAGAGTTTGTTGTTTCTTCAGTGACATCGCTCAAGAATAAAGTCTTGAAACAAATCTTGAGATCTCTCGCTGCACTCGAGGACAGCCAGCTGACCCATTTCAGTCCGTTTCTGAACCAACCGCCATCATTGGTGTCGTTGGCTTGAGTCGGCGGAGCATATGGATCCCTTAAGGCGTCGTAGGCCGCCCTCCCTCCTCCCTTCGCCTCATCCAGGCTCTTCGTCTCTCTCATGGCTGCAGCTCTGATCCATCTGCAGACCTCCGAGGGTTGACAGGTCCTCCCGTCCCCCCCCGGGCCTCCCAGGTGTGGGGCAATATGGTGCTCGGAGTCGGGGCCTCCAAGGTCGAGTAATCGCTCCTCCTCCTGTCTCTCCTTGTGGGGGATTGAGAAGGAAGTCGAGCACACTCCTACATTCTTACGGTCTGAGCAGAAATGGAATAACGTTTGATCAGAATGAGATATTGCAAGAATTCAGAAGTGGTTTTAGAGGAAATTAATTTTTTCCTTAATTGAATGTTACTTGACAGCTGGTCTATAATGCTTCTCAAGGCTGACATTAGTTTTACTTCAGTTTTTAAAGTATTTATAGGCGCTGAAATATTCAGCCTTTCCTCCTCTGTTATTCAGTTACCATATTTTAGAGGAAATATAGGCTAAAACTGTAATTTCCCATCTAAATTTCAAGGATGCTCAATTTGATCATCAAGAATTTGATGTGGTGCTTCAGACTTTCCCTGCAAGTCAACATAATATCATCATTTTCAGCAATATGTACAAGTGTGTTTGTTGCAAAGACTGGATATTTCATCTGGAATGATATTTGCACCATCTGTATGGGCAATCAACCAGCTCGATTTCTTTTTTTATGTGCGGTAATAATATAGTGTTAGCTCAATAATCATCATCTTTCCCTGGATAAATCTGTGCTGCCGCCGCTCTTCTTCTGCTTAAGCACGGCGGAGGTTTTTGTTACGACCTAACGAAGAGCAGCACCTAAACCATGATGTCTGAAGGAAAAAAATTGAATTCTTTGCTCCACTCCATGAAGCCCGGACTTGCAGTTGCGAAATGGCCATTTTCGCCCTCAGCACAGCCTGTCTTTTCTTGACCCTGTAGAGACCTTTTTTTGCACTTTGAGCTCAAAGCTTTTCTCTTCTTCTCTTTTCAAACGAACAGCCAGGCGAACCGCTGGAGATACCTTCGGACCGGATTGCAAAAGTCAGCGTGGAAAGCATCCAAACTGGGAAACAGAGGAAATGACGATGGCTGCTCTTTTGATTCGAGTCTGCAGGACAGACAAACACTCTTCTCTGTTCAGCAGATATGAAATTCACTGCGTTGATACAAGCAGATTAGAGGTAAAGATCAACACGGACATGTCAAACAAACATCAGAAAAGCACATTAATATCATGCCGTTATGCAGATAATGTTGAAGCCTGTGATGTTTTTTCACACGCCGTGTTTACTCTTACCGTCATAATTATCAGGCACTCACAGCGTGTTCATGATGCACTTACAGTTTCAACACTTTCCAAGAAGCACTTGAAGAAGAAGCGTCGGCCAACATTTGTGCAATCATTGTTTTATCTGAAGAAGGTTGTTTTTTTGTTTTTTTATTTCAACCTGCACAAGAGACTGCGTGAGAGAAAAGGCTCTTCTTCTTCCTCTTCTCCTCCTTTTTTCCCTTTTCACCACGTCAAGTAC
>JBAJHX010000002.1:2538874-2580016 GCA_037176925.1 Amniataba percoides | reverse complement strand
ACAAGAGACTGCGTGAGAGAAAAGGCTCTTCTTCTTCCTCTTCTCCTCCTTTTTTCCCTTTTCACCACGTCAAGTACAGTGAGTCAACGTTCCCGAGAGGCAAAGATAAGATTGTCAGTCGGTGACAGAGAACGAGATAGCGGCTTTACGCGGAGAACGCTGCATTCCTGTCACTCCACGTCCTCTGTTTGTAAAAACAATTACATTATCCGCGTTTCTTCTTTTCACGTCTCGAGTCTTAAGAAAAAAAGTGCAGTGAGGAGAAAAACAACAAAATGCAAGGGGAGAACATTTTGTCCCCCCCACCCTCTTCCACCACCAACCGCCCCTCCTGGATGCTAATTTTCATTTTAATTGCGTCAAACCGCTTTTTCTCACATCTGAAAAATGTGTACGTGTGAGGGTGTTGATTAGAGAAAGTAAAAATACAGCATGTAGGATTTTTATGCTAATTACCCTTTAAACCTCGCTCACGTCAGTCGGCTTCCCTAATTAGCATGTTTCCGACAGGAGCGAGGAAGAGTGAGAGAACGGTGCGACGGGGCTCTGCACGGCTAAATTAACGGTGTGAAAACCCAGACATTTGAATTTTTCCTCTTCTTTTCTTTCCTTCGTTCCCCTCCCCTTCTCTCTTTCTCGTTCTCCTTCCTCCTCTTCCGCCCACCCACACCTGCGAACAAGTCTGCGAGGAGAGTTGGAATTAACTCTCTCGCTCTGTCTATCCGTCCGTCTGTCTGTCAGTCGGCGGCGTGTATCGATCTGTCTGCTGTCTGTCAATGTCTCTCTCACTCTATCGTCCTGTCTATCTCTCCGTGTACAGTATCTCTCTCCGTGTAGAGTGTCTGCCCACGTTTCAGTCTCTCTTTCTCTATTTTCTCTCCATCATTGCATCTCTATCTTTTTCTATTTCTGTCTGTCCTCCTGCGGGTAAATCTATTCTCTTTCCACTTCTCACTCCATCTCTCTCTCTGTGTCTCGATACAAGCGTTTCTTACAAGCTGCACAGTTTTTTTTGTTGTTTCACTCAAATCCAAATAAAAACTGTCATTTTATTTCTGTCTTCCTATCTATAGTTTATGTTGTTATGCATCCTTATCTGCAATCTGCAGTCTAACTCCAGTCTCCAGGTTTTAGAGGGGATCGATCTGTCTATGCATCCATGCACCCCCCCGCATGCTCCAAGCCAAAAACACGGTTTTCTCGGTTTGGTTTGTGGAAAATCTTCCCGATCCCGCCGTCATGCAGCACCTCTGGGATGAACTGTAACACCGACATCAGTGTTTGACTTCATTTACGCTCTTTTGGCCACATGAATCCCACACTCAGTCTTTTCAGTCAACTTCTCCGTGTCCGTATGCATCTATTTCTCTTCCTGTATTTGTGTCTGTCTGTGTGTGTGGGCTCTGGCTTTTCTTTTTTTTCCCCCCCAACACACTTCTCATCCTCTCCTCGTTCGTCTCTCAGCTTCTTTCATACCGTCGTTCCTTTATTCCTCGGTTCTGGTCTGGTTCCTTGGTTCACTCTGCGTTCACTCTTGAAGGTTTTCTTCTTACACTTTTTCATTAATTTTTGGTCCGGCAGAGTTAAACGACTGACCAGACTAGACTCAATATCCGCGGCAAGGCTCCGGTTAAAAGCCAGCGATGTTTTGACTGTCAATTTACAGCTCGAGTGCCTCCAAGGTTAGACGCTTTCCAGTGCTGCGCGAGTGGGAGTTTTATGGCTACACCTGGCTGATGGAGGCGCCTATTCAGCAGGTCAGGAAGGAGGCTGTAATGAACACAGCGTCGCGGAAATGTCACCGTGCTCTTTCTTTCGCCGTTGTTTTCCTCCCTCTGAGCTCCAAATCTTCCCCAAATGAATTGTATAACTTGTTGTTTCCGGTCAAAACTCTTTTCTCTGTATTGTTTTGAGTTTTTTCTGGCCTTACAGGATGCGCTGTTCCCTGTAATGAGTCATTTATTTTTGAAGTGGATGAGCATAATTGGCTTAAGCACAGGTGCAACCTCTAATTGAGAGGATGACGGCCGACGCTGTTTTGCTAAAATTCATTTTCCGTTTGTTGGTTTGCTCTCGGCGGATGGAAATTGTCTCTGGATACATAAACAAAAAAGGTTGTAATTCTAAACATTAGAGCAAAAGTCCAAATGATTTCCAGAAAGAGTGACTGAGTTAACATCTCTGAGTAGGAACATTTACTGGCATTTAGAGCTCAAATCTTGACATTGCCTGTTTTGCTAGATAGATATTGACTTCACAATTATATAAAAGAGAGAATATGAGACAATCAGCACATTTCAGAAGCTGCAATAAGTGAATATTCTGCACTTTTATTAAAAAACTCCATAAATAACTTATTTTCTGCAATTCAACAACTCGATTCAGCTCTAATTTTCCTCTTTAAACTAATCTTTGCAGCCACTTTCAACATAAAGATGTTGTCTAAATGCTCTCCTTGACTTTAAAGGTGAACCGGGGTCATTAAAGATTAAAACAGATACTGCATGTGGCGCTTTGCAGTTCCAGCGAATCTCAGCCTGCGTCGCTTCTCCTGCACTCGACTTCACCTCCCACTGAACTGTGCACTGCTAATTTAAACACCAGAGAATAAGAGCGTTACATCCCCAAACTCTCTACTTTGTCATCCTTTTTCTTGGCAGGTGAAAATTAGGAGGCTGATCTTTTTTTTTTTCATTCGTGCCGTTAAGGTGCTATAACGGAAAGGAAACGTGGCTCCTCTGCACCTCACAGGTGCATGCGAAAGCAGCTGATGTAATGTTTTTTTTTATTTTACCTCATTTGCTGTGAGAGGAGTCATTTCCTGAACACAGTGGTGGTAGTCATTCCAATTAATTAGCCGGAGGAACGGTAAGAAAATCTCCATGTAATTAGCTGATTTAGCCTAATGGGCTAATCCCTATAACTCCACTTAAGGCAGTTGTGTTCTTTATCAGCATACTGCTGTGATAGCCTTGTCATCAGAGAATACATCATTACACAGAAGAAACCACCCTTTCAGAGCCGTCGCCGTGTGACTTTACATGCTTAAAGCACATTTCTGTCTCTGAAATTTATGACAGGGGTCTTATTTTTTATTATTCCCATCAATGAAGGTTTGTTTATTTTTCTATGATAGTTTTGCTGAGATTTGAAAGATAAACTGATTTACTCAAACTGGAGAGTAATCGTAAGAAATTTAAGTGTGAAGTTCTCAAATACTCAAAACAGCAAGTTGAAAATGAATCTTCTACACGTTTTCAGATCAGGTATCATCGCTGTGGACATCTGATCATGATTTAAAAATAATCTCTTCCGTTGAAAGTACGGACTAATGTCATGTGGAAAAGTGTCTTTTAGTTTAAACTTGATGTGCAACACATGGAGACAGTTCTCGTGATCACATAATCTTTTCTCTGCTCTCCGTGCAGTTTTGGTTATCAGTGACCTGATAAGAGCTGATCCTCCGTCCGCTCACTTACAACAGCGACCACCCTCCTGCCATCGTGAAGGCCTGATTAAGAGGGCTGCTGAGTGTAAAATGTCCTCTAATATGTTTCACTGAGCTTCAGAACAGAGGTGGTGCCCTCTTTCTTCATCTGCAGAGAAAACCTTACTAACCGAACACATGTTGCCAGAAAACACACAAAAAGAGAGAAAAAAAGATTTAATAGGCTGAGAAATTAGTTGTGATCACTTAGCTGTGTTTTAATTTTTACATCTAAATAAGTTCAACTCACTGTCTCTCATTCTCGCTCAGCCTGACAGGTGTAAAGTCAAAATCAGCATTGTCTTTTTTTTTCACGTTCATCTTCTGTGGAAACTTGAACGTCGCACATTCGAGATGTTTTGTAGGACGGTGTTGTCTGTCCCTCTGTTACAGGATGAAGCATGAACTTTATTAATCTGTAAGCTGATCAACAGTCAGTTCATTGCTTGCAAAAAACAGCATAAAGTTAGCAAACATCATCATCACTTTATGAACCATCAATAAATCAATGATAATAATCGTCCGTTGCAGAAAACTGTGAACCTGACTCCACCGAGCTTGTTTGGAAAAGGGAAAGAAATTTGCTCGTCCACTTCCAACCCGCTCGTAACACAGCAAATGATCTTGTTCTCTTTCTTTAAATAACACATTGATTCAAGGTTCCTACTACTTTTTTCTTTTCTTCCCCTCTCACAGTGTGAACAGTTATTATATCAAGTGGAGATAGAGAGGTTCGGTCCGCCTGAGTTGCTGCTATCGAATGCACTTTGCACCTTCATGCATTATTCTTGACAAGTTACAAGGGGCAGAAATATTGTATCAAACCTTAAGGCCCTGGGTGTTTTTCTTTATTTTTTTCTTTTACCTCAACGGTCCAGCCAGATTAATGTGTTCAGATTCGAGGAAGCGGAGCATAAAAAATGTAGTGTTGTTATTGATATTCAGTCAGATAAGCTGTGGTCAGTTGCGTTCAGGAGTCTTTAACGGCGAGCGGCGCTCAGTGGTCCACACCTTGTTTATTGGGGAGAAAAGTGTTATGTCCCCGAGCTCCGAGGCCTTATGAGCGAGACAGATGGAGGTTGAATGGCTCTCTCGTTCTCTCGTGGGGGGTGGGGGGGGGCTTTAAATGTATCTCAGTGGGATCTCTGGGGGCTTGATGTGCTGTGTGCATTAGCAGGAGCGTGGGCTGCCTTTGTGTTTCCAATTAAACGTCTAAAACAATGGATGATAGCTGTGGGCAATTGTGTCCGTGTACAATACAAGTACAGGCGTCGTTTGAATCTGTGTGTGTGTGTTAATACAGTAAGAAGGTGGTTGTTATTCATGATATTCATCTCTCTTTGCAAGCTGCAGCGCTCAAGCTCAGCTAGGATTTCTGCATCCAAACGGGCAAACGTCCAACACACATGAGGCTTGTTGCTCGTGAAATATCACCGTCAAGGGAGGGATAAAAAAAAAATGCAGACACTGGCTCGGGATGACCGAAAACCGAGGCGCGCCATTGGGCGGAGAGCGGAAATAAAAAGGGGAAAGACGGGGTCAAGCTGAGGTATAGAGAGCGGGAGAAAGCCGCGAGCGCCGTGCAGAGCGAGAGGATGGTCTCCAGCAGCTCCATTGATTTTTCCCTCCGTCTCCTCCACCGGCCTCCGACGCTCTCCGCCTCCCCCTGCAGTCAGAGAGAGAATGGGCTTTAACAAAGACCTCAGCAGACACCCGCCGACCATGACCGCTCTCCAGCCTCCGTCCCAGACCTCCGCTGTCGAGCTAAAGGCAACAACCCCCCCGACAAACACACACACACACACACACACACACGCCTCCCACCCGTTGCTGACATTTGACTCGACACGACTTACTGAGGTCACCTCCGTCCTTCCTTTCTCTCTACTTTCAGTGTGTTTCTCTTCTTGTGTACTTCCTGTGCTGGGGTGCCGCTGATATGACACGCCAAAAGCAGTCTGCCGCAAGCGCTCGACATATACGTGAACTTTCTCTTTGCACGCCAGCCGAACCTGCAATTTCGAGTAAAACTCCCCTCGAGACTCAAACCCCGGATTATTCCACCCCTGCTATTACAATTACTTCTGCGACAGAGGAGGACAAAGCTGAGGAAATGACCTCCAAATCAGAGAATACGGCACGAAACCAAGCATTAAATATACATTTCCAGAGAAAACAAAGGTACTTGTCTCCGGCTGTGGAGGTAGACATGAAGGTGTTTCTGAAGAGTGAATATCTTTTTGTTATTTGTGAGCCCGGTGTTGTTGAGCGTGACTTTCATTTTGTATTTCATTTCCCAGGTTACGCAGCTTTTATTCCTCTGAAGGTAATATGTGTAATACTTTTTAATGAAGAAGTTATTGTCATAGTAGGACGCACAGGAAGGGCGTTGAGGCTTTGACTGAATATCCTCGAGGATCAAGCGTGTGCACGCCAATTCAACGTGTATGAGCACATTCTTTAAAGTGGAAGGATTTGGACTCTTATACTTTCGTCTGTCATCAAAATGTCCAATAAAGACGCCACAGATGAATCCATTAAAAAAAATAACAGGCTTGCACCCAAACCAATCACAATGTTTGTGATTAAAACAAGGAAGAGGGCAGAGGCTGCCACAAAACACTGAAATAGATGCTTAAAAAAACCTCATCATCTTGAAATATTGCTGCACCAGGAAAACAGTGAGCACACAGCCGCTGTACAGTTCTTAAAACATACATTAAAAAAGGAAAGAAAAGCTATTACACGCAATCCTTGAAGGAAGAGACTCACTTTAAAATTCAATTCACAGGCCACGAGAGGTAGATAAAGCCCTTAGCTGCACAATAATTAATTAAATAGATAATAAATGGTCATAATTAATGGAGGAGCTTCTGAAATGGTGGTACAGGCTGTGAAATTTTGTCACACACGACCCCCTCCCTCCCTATTTTTTCCTCTTTGCTCAATAAAAAAAGAAAAGCATGTTGGATTGGTTGTGAATGAATCAACAGCAATTAGCCCGCGCCACGCCTTGGGTGGGCCATCTGCCGAGCGGGCGTCAGATGCAAACAGGTGGCCCCCCGTCGCCTCGGCGATCCCTGCGTTCGACGGCAGAGTGATTAATGGCGAGCTCCTGAATGTCTCGCCGTGCCGAGACACAGGACGCATCCTCACCGCTGCAACGTCCCCATGAAGAAACATTTTGTCTTCCGGGGCGCACGAGCTCGAGCTGCATTTGTTAATTAGTGATTTTAACTGAAGTCATAGTGCAGGCTAATTGCTGGTAATAATGATATTCGATTAGGGAATCAATTGGCTGTGGTGCCTCGGCTGCTTTGATGGATGCAGCCTTGGGCAGTGGCTGTGAAAGACTTACACAGCGATGGAAAGCGTGAAGAACAATGAAACGACTGAACAAAGAGCGAGGGCGAGGAATGAGAAAAAAATATATAAAAAAATAAAAACCTTTGCAGGGAAACGGTGAGTAACAAGAAACACGGCGAGACCTCAGGTAGGACTCGGATATAGACTCGCTAACGCTTCGCTGTCAAACCCGAAAGCTTTTTGATAGCTTTCCAGATACACAAAAACTTCCATCTGTGCCACTGGCATCGTCTTAACAGCAGCTGGTGTGTGTGTGTATGTGTGTGTGTGTGTGTGCGTGTGTGTGTGTGAAGTCAGAGGAGCCAGCGGTATCGATCAGACCTCATCGATTCCCAATGTCAAGTCCAAACAGCGTACAAGAGTGTGCTCGTCGGCCACGTCCGCGCGGGTGCAGAGTGGCTGTTTGCTCGTCCGTGTGCACGCGGGCGTGCTCATAATCCGCCCTCAGAAGTTCAACGATCCATCCCAGCTCTCTCACAGCTTCAAAATGCGATGCTGCAAAAAAAAAGTTTCTTGGAACCGATTCAGCTTTGAGCACCGGCTTGTTCGGTTTTTAACATTAATATGTGGGAAAAAAAAGAAAAGAAAAGAAAAGAAAAGGGGGGGGGGGGCAACAATTACTAAAGTGTCCGCAGCAGAAAGAGCCGCGCTGTTGTCGAAAAGGCAAATGAATGTTGGTCTTAAGAGAAAAACAGATGGAAGTTCCTCCCAGGGAGAGTCTGATATTTTTGAAGTGAAGAAATGACTTTGATTCTCCAGAAATAAAACAGCACAGTGACAAACAGAGGAGAAAAAAATCTGACTGACACGTTTGAGCTGACATAATCGTCACTGTCTCGCTGGCAAAGATCTCGGCATTGAGATTGGCAAAAGTGATGCTTCTGAGGTCTTTTTGATTTCTTTCACTCTCGCTGTTTCTCACATCTGAGACAGTTTGTAGATTTATTTTGTTTCTTTTCTGTTTTTTTTTGTTGTTGTTGTTTAGAAACTTTCGATCTTTCAGCCGAGAAGAAAGATTGATGCTGAAATCTTAAAATGAGTCTTTAACAATATTAAAATTTAGAGAAATAGATTTATAATTTCACCCGGCTGGAGTCCGACTGTAGGTGTAAGTGAATGGTTAGTTTGTCTCTCGGGCCCCGGGGCCGACCCGAGGCCGTCTCATACACTCAGCGCACGTTTATCCACCCGACAGCTTGACAGCATGGCGTTATTTATGGAGCCCAACGCCAGCTATGCATGTTAAAGCGAGATGGAGCGGGCGGCGGTGGCAGCGGTGGCGTGGATGTGCGGCAGCGTTTGACCCGCCTCACAGGTAGCTGACCCTCTCCTTGTCTCCCTGCCTGTTTATTACCGCGCCGCTGAGATGGAATTCACTTGATGTCTAATTACATAACCTCCGCCCCCCCGCTGTCATGGATGCGGTCACACAGCGTGCATCAGTATGCGTTTGCTTGCACATCTCTCATGCGCTGTCATCACCTCCAGCGAATAAAATAACGGCTTTTGAATTTACATTTCCGCGCACCACCTGTAGCACCGTACTTCACAATTGTAATTGAATCAGCCGGCGGAATATGCAAACCCAGACCGAGGCCAAGAGACTCATCAGCGAGCAGCTAATAACTGCCTCCTCCTCTCCGCCCGGTAAGAGCATTTTTGTTTTGTTCGGCAGGAGCACCGAGAGGCGGCGAGGCAGAGGAGCGCTGATGTGTTTGGTTGGAGTCAAGGCCAGCCGGGTTCTGATGGCGGCGCGAAGGCAGACAAAGTCCCATTCTGTTTGTCTCACCGAAGGGAGAAGAGCGATCTCTTTCTTTTTTTTTTCTCTCTCCTGCTTTGCAGATTGTGATTCATTTTGATTCATCTGAGACTGCAGGACTTGTCTTTGTCTTTGATAGGTGTGGTTGATGTGAACAACAGATTATGTCAAATACTAAGTCTCTCTTACAGGAAACAATCAAGCAAAGGCAGTTAGTGGATCATATATTAAATTAACCAGGGCATAAGTCATTAAATTAACTCAACCGAGGCATCATGTCGTTTGAAGACACTCACGCTGTTTGACCATCGATCACAAAGGCAGCTACATGATATATGATATGATATATGATGATATATTCACCGACAGCATATTCACAAAACATCATTTCACCAATCGAATCTTCCCGATGCAGGCAGACAGAAGCTAAAATATGTGTTTATGACGGCACAGTCATCTGCTGGCATCAGCAGATCTCATGATTGCTCTTCAGTCCTGGAATAGACGAAGAATATGAGGCTGCAGCAAAGAACCCCAAAGAGGGTAAAATGCTGTTATCTATTTAAATACAGAGATAATATTGTCCCCAAATTCATAAAAACTCTCATAAAAACTGGGTGACGTTGAAGTCCTTCCAAACAGCAGATTTAAAACTTCTCTGCAGAGGCGATTTCTGCATCCTCAAAAGAAACGAAGGCTTTTCTTCTCCGTTAATGTCTGTTGTTATTTCTGTTATTCTGTCCGTCCTCTGTGGTTGTTTACGACACCCGTTCTCATTTATTCAAAGCGTCGCAAAATCCAGATTATTTACCAGAAGCATCTCCGAACTCATATTTCACAGACCTCCCGCTGCTTATCCAACCAGGGGGACTCTGCATCATTCACCCTCAGCATGTGGTAGATACGAAATGTGGAAACGCGTTCGGCGGCATTATTAATAACAGCTGTTCTGAAAAGAGGGAACAAAATGCAAAATGGGCGACGGGGTGGAAATGTAAAACAACTCAATCAACTCAGTGACCTACTAAGTTTAAACTGACTGAAGGGGCAATTTGCAGGATGTTTAATGGCCATGCATAATAATCATAACTCGCGCATGTATGTGGCGGTTTGTTGTGCTTATTGATTAACACTAATAATTGCAAAGAATGAGATTTGTGGTCATCATGCAGAGGTTTTTTTCATATCGAGTCTCAATATCACTAAATTTGCATTATTAGACAATTGTGATGCAGTTAGTGCTTTTATGTGTAATTTTGCAATAAATTGAGATAATTATTGAAATTGCATGACAATGGGGGAACAATTGCGATGAAGTGTTGTTGAGTTAATGGAAACTGTTCCAGTTTTTACACACCAAGATCTGGATTTAAGAATAATTAGCATTAAAATCAGTTGGGAAAACTGTATCAAGCTGCATGGTGGTGAACAAGCATCAAACACATTACTTATATAGATGAGAGCAAATTAAAGGAAAGAAACAAGATAAAGTGTGTTAGTATGATGATGGTCCTTGGCATTGACTCTCAAAGTCCATGAATGTCGCTTTGTTTGATATGTTTCTGGACTTTTTTATTGAAGTTTTTTCTTCATGTTTTTTCTCCTTTCTGCTTATTTTAACTGTGAGTCACACCAACATGTATTTGGTCCAATCATAAGGCGGGTTACAGCATATATATACTCCAAAATTTACACAGCACTTTTTCTACATGCTCCATATTACCCCAGTTCCCTTTCTTCCTCTTCTTTTTCTTCTTCCTGTCTTTCTTTAGATGCACTGTTCGCCTACAGTACCGGCGCCATGTCAGTCCCGAGATAATGTGAAATGACAGCCGCAACCCAGCGCAACCCCAGTATATACATGAGGCACCGAGGGGGACAGCGCGCCCCTAACACACACACACACACCGCCCCCATCTTATCCCATCATTTCCGATCCATCAGTAAACAGAAAACAATCAAACGACAGGTCCCGTCGTGATCAAGGTTCAGCGTCGACTCCAAATAACCCCCACCCCCACCCCCCCCTCCCCGCGAGTAAACATCAGGACTGTGAGCATCTGTCGCCTCAATCCACGACCTGCAGCATCATGGGGACCTTTCCAGGAAACTACAGAGATCTGCACATTATTGTACTCCCCTCTTGATATCTCTTTATTTTTCAGTTTTTCACACAATCAACTCAAGTTAAGGAAACTGGAAAACATCACTGACTCTTTGATTCATGCATTCATACACTAATTTAAAAATGAAAATGAAATAAAATAAAAAAATATGTAGCTGTTAGTACATTTTGAGGACATGTGTATTATGTACGGCTTCGTGTGAGTGGACACGGGTCAGAGTGACTCAGCTCCGCTTCACACACACCGAGCATCATCATGAACTCGATGCGACCGTCCACACGTGCTCATTACTAGTAATCATGAGGGAGGAGGAATGATATCACGCTGCTAAAATTAGAAATAAAATACGCCCAGTAATGTTTGCACATCAAGATGGAGCCGCTGTCAACATCCGCCCGACTGAAATGATGACAGACTGACTGTCAGCTCTGCGGGCTGACCGTGACCTCTGACCTTCCTGAGAGGCGAACCTTGTTGTGTAGCAGCAAAGTGTTGTTATTATTAGCTGTCTTTGCATTTGAATTTCTCTCAAAAGTAGGTTTCTGTTTGGTGAAAATATTAATGTGCGTGAATGACATCTAGGAAATCCTTGGAAACTGTTAGTGAACATAATAACCTGCAGATTTACTTTGACTTCCTGAAGCATGATGGGTAAAACAACAGGAAACAAAAAGGGGAAAAAAGAAAACTAAATGAAGGACTTTTAATATTTGCATCTTTTGTATTTATTTTATAACCCTGTGAGACGCAGTGTGAATGAACTTTTTAGAGAAACGTGAAACGTTGGTATATTTTGAGAACACTATTTTAAAGTTCCTCTCAGAGTAAAAGTATCAGTAGCAAAGTTGCTAACAGGTAGTTTAAACTCTGAAATATCTTTGAACAGTATTTACTTTTTTCCAAAAGTTTGCAGAAACACTTTTGGTCCAGTCAGACTTTTTCAGTCCTTCTTTTAGGTCCAATTAAGCGAACTCTTAATGCGACAGCATGTAAGAGTATTTTCCATAGCTCGACTGGGCTGCACACCACCTTTGTCACTGAACATCAGCATCTGATGCTTTTGTGGCTAAAATCAAATTCCTGCAGCCGGTTTAAAAAATCTTGCACAAAGGGCATGTTGACGCCCTTTGCTTTGGAATGAGATGTTCGACGTCCTCAGAGAGCAGCAATGTTCCAGTTCCCACGTAATTGTAGCCTCAAAGTGCACTCTTAAAGTGTGTCGGGCGAACCTGGCCGCGACTCGAAATTATGATAATCAACCCCAAAAAAACTCAATTAAAGCGGCGGCGCTGCTATAGTGTGCTTCTCCTGCGCCCGGACACACATTCGCACACTGTTCCTCCACTGTTCTCTTTTACACTCTATTCCCTCTGCTACCAGTCAAATAATTCCACTCTCATTATGCAGGACCAACAGTTTTTTAAGGAGCAAACCTTGATGAAATTATTATTACGGCTCATAATTGGATGAGGAATGAATGGTTCTTGAAAATGCGGCGGCCAAAAGAGCATCCCTCGCCGCTTTCTCCCTCCTCTTCAGCGTCCCCTCGCTCGGTCTCTCCCACACTGCCATTACCTCGATCCGCCGCTCTCTTCTCTCCACCCACCCACCCATCCACCTACCTCCTCCTCCTCCTCCTCCTCCGAGCATTAGATGAGTGCTGTGGTCTAATTGCTTTCTTCAGGGAGAGAATTAGCATGAGCTGTCCTGAGTGCTCCGGTCTAATGCATAAAGAAAACGGGCAGCGAGGGGCCCCCCCAAAAAAACGCACGCGCTTCCTCCATTAGCCAATCGGTCACACTTTAAGTGGGCGGTGGAGGGAGGTCGACCAAAAAACCCCTCATCAAGTGGTCACACTTTAATAGGTGAACAACCAACAGCTGCAGTGTATTTTTCACGTCTGAACGTGCGTGCTGATGGTCGCGTGTGGCATCTTAACAGAATCTACGCATTGATGATCACGTCTAATGGAGGTCCCGCGTGAAGGAGAACATGCGGCTCTTCTTCTGCAGCCATAACAGACTCTACAGTTCATGCAGTCGGACAATTTATCCACCAGGTTAATATTGAGATCTGCTGAAGTCTTGGTGTCATCTCATTTCTTTTACTTTTACTTTGAATCTTCCTGCAAAGTCACAGTGTTTGTTGGCTCTTTCATTATCCCTCTGAGTTTCAGGGTATAACAGGCTGACTACTCGTTCTGCTACGTCATCATAAATTGGTTGCGTAATTTAAAATCCGGAGGATTCAGTATTGTAGCCTGTCAATGTTTGGGATGTTTTTCTCTCATCTCGTCCGTCCGAGCGAGCCAAAGTCAAACAATGTGATGGTTCTCCAAGGATGATCTTATTTGATTATCCATAATCAGATGATTATGTCTGTGTAATTACTTTATTAGTTTTAGTGTTAACCTCTGTGAGTGTGTGTGAAGTAAAAGACTGCAAAAATAACCTCAAAGTGCCAAAACTGAAAATGTAACTTAACCAGATAAACACTTTCATCTTCTGTCATTCTTCGCAGCACTGTGAACTCGTATGTGTCAGTTGTGTTAAGTGGCCTCATATTGTTCTGATATTCCCCGATCAGATTTAGTGTCCCAGTCTGCGACAGCGTGTGTGTGTGTGTGTGTGTGTTTGTGTGTGTGTGTGTGTGTGTGTGAGTGAGTGAGACTTGCAGGCTGACATCTGTGCGTGAGTGGCGGCAAGGACACTGCAAGTCCAAAGAGTATAGAGCTGTTTGTTTTTAATAACATGCCAGAACAGAGGGATGTACCGAGGGGGAGGAAGAGGGATGACGGGAGGATAAATAACCTCAGTATACAGAGCAGCCGTCCTCCATCATGCCGGACCCGGGGCTTTACAGACGGACCCAGCAATATACTGATTCACGGCGCCAGTCTTCACCACTAAACTGAGCTTATTTTGCTCCTCCGGATTATTTCCTGGAGCGGCGTTCAGCCTTTGACGTTTGTTACACGTTTATGGATTCTCTATCTGCCATCTGTGCTGTTAATTTCCACTGCGTGATGTTGAGCGACTGCCCGGTTAGTAAAATAAGAAAAAAGACGCCTTGCAGGCTCCAGGAGCGTCACAGGAAAATGATGGAGGATGAAAAAGTAGGCGGTGAAGCATCAGATCACTCGACTGCTGCTGTGCTAAAACCTGAGTTAGCCATCTCTCCATCTATTTATCCGTTTGCACTCTCAAAACTTTGCTCTGAAATTCAAAGCGCCGCCTGAAGAGCAGCGTCTCAACCTTTCCGCCTCCCCAGTGTTTGTCCTTTTCGGTATAAATCAGCACGGGCTCTTGAGGTTTGCAATCAGGAGGAGGGCGCTGTGTGTAGATGTACATCAGGCGACATGATTTCTGGGTACTGAGGTCCTTGAATTTTGAAGGGTTACCTGTTACCTGTTTGTGTTGCATGCAAAAAGACAAAATATTTCCATGAATAAACCTTAAGAGTGGTGGGAAATGCTTCTATTTCGCGACTGCTCAGTTTGCACGCTTGCTTTACGCGTGCAATTGTGCGTATTTGTGCAGCCGAGGCTCTCCGGGTTGTTTGGTTGTTGTCGAGCGGAGCCTCGGTCTAATTGAGCAGACATCAGACTTTGATTAATATTGTTGATGAGCGCTGCCAGCAGGGGTGAAGACACAGAGAGGAAGAACTGTCAGACAAAGACCCAGGTAACATCCTTCATCCTCCCCCCTCCTCCCGCCTCCTCGCCGCCTCTCTCCCCCCTCCCTGTACTCACAGGAAAGGATTCAGAGCCCCACTGGTTCACTGTTGATTACACCATTGTCTGCTCAGACTGCTGAGTCCGCTCCAAGTCTGCCACCGCTTAATATAGAATTTACCTTGAGAGAGAGAGATGTGAGAAAAAGACAGCAACTCTAAATTTGCTGGGCGGGAACACGCCGGGCGAGTGTCTGACAGACGGAGAAGGTGCCGGCCTCTGTAATCTGAACAAACAGGAACAAAATGTTAACAGCGTGATTTCATAGAGCAGATGAAGAGAGAGGAGGACAGTCCCGAGAGCAGGGGAGGAGATCAGAGGACACAAACGTCGCTGAGAGAGAAATCCCACGCTGGGTGAACTTTATTATCCATATAAAACAAATGCATCAGGGTAATCTTCATAATATAACTGAATAATCAATCAGCGCTGGTGCATTGTAGGTCAATAAAGTTAGAAATGAACACTGCGATCGTGTGATTTTCCTGCAAGAGCCAAAAAAAAATCTATCAATATGGATGAAAAAGTTGGAAGTTGTTGGAAGGAAAACCTTGTCTATCAGCATTACTTGTTCATTTATGCTCATTAATTGCAAGATTTTAAGCCCGTTGTTTCAAACACAATAGTTTTTAGCAGTTTTATTTGACTTTCTTTTATTTTTTCTACCCTAGCTAGTAGGAAGAAGATATCGTCTGATATTTTTTGCACTGTTCACTCAAGAGGGAAAGTTTGACGTCCATCCAAGTCTTGGATTTGCTCTAAAATGCATCACTGAACATGCTCTACGAAGAAGAGCCGGCCTTTTGAACATTTCAGCTCACTGTAACATCAAACTGTAGTTTCTGTTTACTGTTGCGACACGTGTTTAATTTCAAACCTACTATCAGGTGCCATAAAACACATTATCACGTCCACATTAACAGTTATCGTGACTTCATTTAATGTTGGTCATTGCCGTTCTCGGGGACACGCCGCTGTAATAACATTATTAATTGTAAATCCTTTTAATATGACACAGTGGGCCTCTCTTTAGAAAGTGATTGTGTGCACTTTACTAGTCTTATCATATAATTAAGTGGCATTTAATAGACTGATCTTAAACTCAGTGATGTCTCCACAAACAGGAGAAGAGAGGCTTTACAGTATATAATCAGTTAAATTGTCAGTGGATATTAACATTATCTGCTCTCCTCCGTAATATGATTTCTTTATTGTGTTTCAAATTTCATTAAATGGCAATATCTGAGCCGGAATAATTAAGCAAATATTGGCCCAGAGATCCCAGGAACGCCGGCGTTTATGACACCCAATAAAAACATCATTAAAAGGGGGAGGGAGGGGGCGACTCCTGCGGAAAGAAGGTAAACATCACGCCGCTATCAGACGGCGTATGAAAAGAGGGATCAGGGGGAGAAAGGAGAGCAGCGACGATGACGGGATGACGACGAAGAGGGAAGAGAGGTCACCGACGGACGGAGCGAAGGAAGAGAGAGACTGGATGATGACGGCGCTATGGTGAGGAAGACGGGCTGGGGGAAAAAAAACAGGAAGGAGATGGTGGCGAGGAGAAGAAGGACGTGGAGGAAGAAAGGAAGAACCCCGTTGCATGCGAGATGAAGAGGATTAACGGATTGCGCACATCAAGGAGGGGGGGAAGAAAGATGTGTGGGGGAAGAAGAATGAGCGATTGAAGATGGGAGGAGGCAAAAAAAGAAGAGGGGAGAGGAGGCGGCGACCGAGGAACAGAGGAAGCGGCGGCGGTGACGCGGGAAGAGGCCTGCTAAACCTTGATAGCGCACAGGAGAGACCGCCAAGCGAAGTCTGGAGGACTCCTGGATGTCTCAGGTTTAATTCTCCCTATAGGCGCCTTAAAGATTGCCCCCGAAGGGACCAATCGCGCCGACATTATGAGCCGAGATTCACATACGTTTGAGCGCCCCGACGCCGGGGCCGATGGATCACGCTCGACCAGCTCCCGTTCCCTGACAGAACTGTACGGGGGGATGGCAGCGGCGTTCAAGCCAATTAGAGGGGCTCTGAGCCAGTTTTTAGCACGAGATAAAGCTGAGCTCTGCCTCTGCTGGCAGATTGGGTGATGGATTGCAGACGACACACACACACATCACACTCGACGTGAAGCGAGAAGGCTAGTGAGTCTCCATCTGGACTGTCCGCGGCTATCTTTCTTCTTCTTCTCTCGCTTCATCTTTATTTATTTCATTTTTTTTTGCTTTGCCTCCGTGCACACAGGGATGTTCTGCGCCTCCGTCCAAATTTGGCTGGAGGTTGGCTCGGCTCCCCGTTTAATAAAACCGAAGCTACGATAGAGAGGAGAACCGCAGGATGGATGGATGGATGGTTGGATGGACGGACGGTGGGGTGGGCGGGTGTGTGCGCCAACATCGTCAGGCTTTTAATATGTGCTCTCCCTCTTCATATCCTTGCTTGTTTTAATATGAATAGCTACTTGTGGAGGGGAATGAATTCATAGCTGCGCGCCGAGCCCCGCCAGCGTTATTGGCTGCGGCGTTGAGTGGCAGCCTCCATATGTGCCGCCGCAGCTTTGCAGAGGATATAATAATAATAAACCCCCTGTGAGAGGTGGCAAATAAAAACAACGGGGATAAAAGTACATCATATCATAACCTGGTTCTCTGGAAAATTACCCTCCCCAACCCCACCTCCTTTGTATTCCTCCAGATTTTGATGCGCTTCTTCATCTTTATCCTCCCTTTTATTTATTTTTTTCATGTTCGCCCTAACAAGAACGCATTTTCATCATGTCAGCCTTCTTAAGATACCTCCTCATCACGAAGGGGGGGAGTCGGAGCTGTGCTGCACTTTGATCTGCCCTCCTTCACCCCCCCCCCCATCACTTCTTTTCCTCTTCTTTCTTCTCTTCTACAGGTGTCATTCAACTGCTGCCGGTCCTTCTGTTTCAGCAACACGGAGCATCCAACGCAAAATGACCTCATATTTAATTTGTTTATTGAAAAGGAAAAAAAAATCTGCCCAACACAAGAAAGCAGCTTTTTTATTTCTCCTGTAACGTGACCCGTTCAATTATTTTCACCGACTCCTCTCGAGGATTTGTCAAATTAAATTTCTCTGGCCTCCCCCGGTCTGGCGGACAACAGCCTCATAATGCTCCAGAAATAACATGACCAGCAGTAACCTTGTGTGCCTTAACCCGGAGTCCAGGTTTGATTTGGTGGTTTCATCACGAAAAAACAGAGGAAGAACAAGAGAAAAGTTCTTTTGGGAGGTCACTTTTTCAGGAAGACGTGTTTTTATTTGTATGTAAAGATTTAGGAAAACTCTTTTCTTTCCTTGGCTTCTCCACTTCACATCTTGACTGTCAGTGGCAGATTTTATAGCTCATATTGAGGTGAATTTACTGAAATATAAAATAAAAGTGTTATCTAGAGATTCACCCAAAGTGCTGATGATTTTAATCGTCACTTGAGAAGCTCTTAAGTCGATTTTCATTCGTCATGTCTGCCATTCAAAGTTCACTGAAGTTCAACTCAGAAGTGGAAGTTTGACTTAGATGAACATGTATTGAGAGACTTGAAATGAATTTTTGATTCATTAAGCTCTCACATTTTCTAACCTCAACTAGAACCCATAAAAGATATTACTGTATACGTGTGGCATCATCTCACTTTAAAGTCTATGAAATGTGCCCTTCAAACCCGCGACACTTTTTGTTCAGAGAGTCGAGTATCTGCTCAAAGTCGCCGTCGCCGCGAGAGTTTGTCGGTCGTCGTCAAGCAAAAATGAAAAAATAACAAGGCGAGGGATGGGTTGTTTTTTTGTTTACTGTTTGTCACTGGCTCGAGGAGGTTTAATAATGTAAGAAAAGGAGCGATGAACCTGGGGGCCATGCGTTTTTACATCTCTTCATGCTTTAATTAAAGCAGTGACTTCAGTGGGACACACAAAAGAGGGCTCATATCTGCACACCCACGCAAAAAAACCACAAACGAGCACACGCGCACACACACACACACACACCTTTGACAGCATCATAATTGAGCCTACATCTCGTGAATCTGGGTCACAGGAACGCAGAGCGTACACATCCTTTGATGTGTCATTAGGCTTCTCGATTTCCTCGAATGCAGCGCTATTCAGGAAGGAAATATCAGGTTGGCCAAGTCATACCGGGAGAATAATTTGGCGCTGGTGAATGGTTATTATCGGTTCGCACAGGATCCTGGACGCGAGACAATATTCGCGTTTGGATCCAGATCTCCCCGAAAGCCTGCGCTGCTTTTATAGTTTTTAATCTATATTCATTAAGAAATGCTAACAAGTACTCTCCTCTTTTATTCCACCCATCTCTTCCCTCATCCCGTGTGATCAGCAGCATTTTAACCTGCACTATCAAGGTACTGATTACACACACACACACACACACACAATATAGCAGATCCCTATAATCTCTGCTCCTTTCTTCCTGTTGTAATCAAACATCTTCATTCATAATTGAAGTGGCGATAGCAGAAAAAGATGAGGAAATTGAGACAAAGTCCGTTGGGTTTCATCGTGATTATGAGTCCTGAGGAACCGTGTGTGTGTCTCCGAGTGTGTGCGTGTGTTTCTTACAGTCTAACTCCAGGATACACCGAGGCAACAACCCCATCAAGCTTAACTTCCTGCTCCGAGCCGCCATCATCTAACCCCCCCACCGAACAGCCCAACATGAGCATGTTTTTTTGTTATGATGATGAGATGAGGCTGGGATCAGAAATGAATTGATATTATTCTGGAATCAATCGCATAAACACTCATAATTGCCAATTTAATTGCTAACAGAAGAGGAGACATAAAAAAAAAAAAAAACATTAGCTGAAGTGCCTGAATTATTTCGACTTTGCCCCGTCGCATCAAATTAGTTTAATGACTTTCTTTTGGTGGGAATCTTTTTTTTTTTTGTTATGTATTAAATCGTGCCATCTCCCTGTTTAATGTCATTTACATGATGATTTGGGTTTTTATTCGGGGAAATGAGTGAATCTATTAGCAGGGCACGAGGTGGGGGGGCATCAGTGCAGAGCTCGCATCCGCCTGGTGGCAAGATGATACCTACCAGGGCTCAGGACACACACACACACACACACACTCCTCGTCAGAGATGGAAAAAGATACCGTCGCCGCCGCTTTATCCTCGCTTCTGGCCGATGATGGCGACTTAACCACCCACTGTATCTCGCAGCCGAGTTAACCGCGGAAAGCAATAACGCTGATATCCGAGGTTAAAGGTGCCAGATTTTGACAAGCTATGTCATCATTATCGGCCTGTGTGTGTGTGTGTGTTGGGGGGAGGAGACACGGAGGTGGTGGTTCGGGGGGGCTCAAGGTATTTTCTCTCACAAATCCCCGGCTGAGACGCAGCAGGAGAGGACTGTTTGAATCTCGCTCTGTGATATAAGGTGTTAGCTTTAGGTTTTCCTCTAAATCTGCCTAAAGGGCAAAAAAAAAACTCGACAATTTTCCACTGTAAGTCAAACCCCGAAATCCTAATATAGCCAGAGGAAACAACAGCCTCCGCTGTAATCAGGCGCCGCCGTGATAAAGCCCTGAAATACACTTCACCCCTCTTTTCCTCCTCCTCTGCCCCGAGATTCATTTCACAAATGCAGCTCTGAAGAGAGCAAAGGGCTGCACAGAGGAAGAAGAAGAGGTATAAAAAAAGCATCCATCACTCTGAGGCTCTATCAAATCCATCTGCCAAGGTGTATTATTATTTGAGACATACTCCTTATCCTCTCTTTTCAAGTGCGCCTCTTTGCATTTTTTTTTTTAAAGCATGACCAGGTCGTTCAAAGGATGAAAGCGCCGGCGGAGCAGCAAAACTGGGGACTGTTTAACATCTTAACAGGTAGTGAAAGAGCGATGTAGCCCGGCGGGCGGAGCGACCGCCTGAGAGCTGCACACCGGCTGTGAAACATCAGTTACTGTGCAGAAATTCAGCATTATTATAAAGTTAATTAACATTCACAGCGACGCCAACAGGTTGTGTTTGTTGGAAAAGCTCGTTGCAACAGTTTTTCTTTTTTTTTTTTCTTTTAAACCAAATTGAAAAGAAGAAGGGAAGGAGGGGAAGAAGAGAGGCAGTCGTGGCTTTTTGTTGCGGGACACCGTGGGACTTATGATAAATGTGAAAAAGCCTCACATAGCACCTTTGTCAGCAGTCTGCGACGGAGGAGGCTCGGATGTTCTCGCTCAGTCAGAGCAGATTTGTGAGAGAGAGGGAGAGAGAAAAATGCTTAGCCACGGCGAGGTAGCTTTCAGCGCGGTGACAAACTCGGGTTAATAATAGAAAATGTTGAGACATGATGGAAAAAATTCAGCGGTACATGTAAAGTTTTCACATCCAAATCAAAGAACAGATGGTTCTCGCTCCGACGGTCGACCTGCACCGAGAGATGTGAGTTTCTCAATCATCAGGTTCAGCTAATTAAACAAAAAATCTTTCAGAAAACACATCATCCAATTAAAATGTCCAGAAGCGTCTCCAAAGGTTGGAGAAGCAACCTGGAAACAAAAAGAAACTGCTACTGGATGGATAAAACAAAACAATATTTTCAGTGAAATTTGGAAAGTGAAGAACGTTTAATCACAAACTTAACTTCCTGGTGAGCAGCGGAGATCAAACAGGTGATGTTCAACTCAAAGAAAATCTTGGAGGGGATGTTTTTCCTTTTTTTTTTTTTTTAATCCAGGCGTAAACAGATTTTCCTCAAGAAACTAACCTCTGCTCCGTCGCCCCCCCCTCCCCCACCCCCGCCTCCACCTTTCCATCAATCTCCCTCCTCTCCTCCCTCCTGTCTTCAAATCCCTTTTTACCTCCCCACCCTGCCTCTTTGTGCCTCCACGTCTGCGTCTTCCTTTATCTTCCCCCCCTTCGCACTTTTAAAAAGGGCCGATTCCTCCTCCTTTTGTTAATGTGACAAATCTACTCTAATGACTCTGCAGTGGCTCCGGGCGTCTCGTGCTTGAAAAACTAACCCCCTTTTCTTCAGACCCTTCAGTCACTCCCGCACATTTTTCCGCCCTCTCTATAGTCGATCTGAAATTTTTTGACAAACTCGTCCCAAAATGAAAAGATTGCCTCGGTCTCATTCATTTCCTCCCCTCACCGCCGCCGCCTCCTCCTCCACGACTACAATGGCAGACTTTGTGCATCACAAGCTGCTGTCATGTTGATGTTTCTGTCATAAAACAAGCATGCGGCTCCAGCTATTGTGACGTTCGTGTCTGACACTTGAAGCTCTTTGAGGAGCTCAAAGCTCCAGTCTCATCTCTCCCTCTCTCTTTCTCATCTTTTTGCATTTTTTGGGCTCTGTTGCTTATGTTTGGTCCGAGAGTTCGGTTGTGCAGGTGGCTTCCCGTCAGCTCGTTCCCACCGACCTCGTTCCTTCGCGGCGAGATGTGCATCAGCACCATAGCAACAATAGCCTCCCTCAGCCCACGGAGAGAAAAAAAAAAGAAAGAAGGGAAGATCTTGGCTGCTGATCCAAGTTAGTCAACATCTTAAAGAAAGAGAGAGAGAGATGTGTGTGTGTTTTTTGGTGGAAAGAAGGAGGAAGGAGGGAGGGGGGTTGTCCTCTGTCTTTCTCGGATGGATGTAATGAAATGTTTTAACCTCAGAGCACGGGAGAAGAAACGGGAGGAAACACAAGAGGGGAGAGAAAAAAGGGAAGATCTCCCCCCTTTTTCCCTCCTTTCTCTCTCTCTTCCTGTCAGGGGTGGCGGCGCGTCGCGTTTGATGCCCGCGATAAGACTCGGTGTGGCTAATGAGGAAAGCGCAAGGCACACTCATTAAACTGTGTGTGTGTGTGTGTGAACGGGAGAGAGAGAGTGTGTGTGTGTGTGTGTGTGAACAAACTACAAGCGAGAGAGAGACTCATTAGAATTCCTCATTCTCAAAGGCCAAGTTAGTGAGGAGAATGAAGCCGTGGCTGAGCAGCCTGTTGCACGTCAGCATGTTAAATATGAGACACACACACACACACACACACTCATAAATACATGTATAAAGCGGAGTGTCGTCACATTTCTGCACTATAACAGCATGCATCAGTCTTTACGGTCGTATTCATAGATCATAAAATAAATATTCACTCATTTTTTCCAGGTGGAGGCCGTTAAAGACGTCGCGCGTCGCGGCCTCACATCTCCTCCATCGAAGCCGACCGGCATCTTCGCACATCCGAATGCCTCATTAGAATCAATTCTGCTCAGGACAAACGGTTCAGACGTTTTTTTGGGGGGCGTCCGTGCTCGTTTAGACGTCCTAATTGGCATCATTTTCGTTTGGTATCATTTTAGCTGCAGGCAGGAAGGAGCAGAGGAGCTCCGTCAGCAAGTCCTGCGTGGTCTACGCTGGCAGATCTAGTTAATTAGCTAAGGTGTGCAAATATGTGGTGCTGCCCTGAGTCATGCTTTTAGGTCTGTCATTATGCACGAAGTGTACAGTGAGGGGTTAAAACTGTCTTGCAGGAAGGCGACAGCCAAAAAATATGGAGGGATGTGACTTCCTGTAATGAGAAATCCGGCTACTTCTAATGTTGTCTTACCTGTTGAATATTAGTCACATTAAAAGTATTTGGGAAACACTATTACTCATAAATTCATAAACAACCACTGTAGTTTGATCTTTTTATTTATTTAACTTTTTATTTTTGCTTTAACGAACTTTATCATAATCTATATTATATGGCTCATTTGCAGTATGACTCTTAAAAGACTGTAAATTTATGAGGCTGTCTCACTAGATTTCCCAGAAGGCTTTGGGTTTGCAGTTTTTTATACTGTTTGAGATGAACTTTATAAAAGAGGGTAACTGTTTTCTCAAAGGTCAGCGGGGTCATCTATCACTTTTGTGCTGCTCGATGCGTTAAAGCTCGAATCGAATCCTCTGACTGTGACTGTGTTTGATTTGAATGAATGAAATCTGACATGGCGTCGCCGATGCTTCTTAATTAAACTGCAGCTTCTCCCCATCGTGGTTGCTGCTTTCCGAACGCGTCGTGTTGTTGTTGTTCAAAGGTTCTTCTTCTTCTTCTGCTGCGGTAATGAGCGCCGTCGATTCCTCCGAGAGCTGCTCTTCTTCTCCTCCTGGTGACTCCGCCGCCGTCTCCAAGTGAACTCTCTCCCACTCCGCCCAGCACTTCAGAGCCGCCACGCAAAGTAAATAGTCTTTGAGGTTCTTGTGTCCTGCAGGGCTTTTCTAACTTGCTGTGTTTATGCATTCGTGTGTGTGTGTGTGTGTGAGCAGCGAGGTGCATATGGAGAGTACATACACAGAAGAATATAGGCTTCCTTTGTGCGTAGGTACTTTTATATGACAGTCTAATCTAACCTCAAAGGCTGCGAGAAATGATTGTTGTATTACTTTATGAATCATTTAATCTGGGAAATGTGGGAATGTAGAGAATATAGTCCACCAAAAAACAAAACTATTCGATTTACAGCAAAATAAAGGAACAAATTCTGATATTTAACAAGATGGACACCATTTTCACTCGATAAGTGATAGAAATTTTGATAAAATTATGAACGTTTTGACTACAAATGCAATGTAAATGCGTCGACTAATCATAAGTTTCATTGATAATTGCTTTCACAGTAGCATAGGATGCATAAAGATGTGGTTTTACAACATTCACATACAAACCCCATCAATGATTGTGAATTGGAGTAGAATCAAAGTAGTAATGGGCAAAAAAAAATAGATGTTCAAGGTTTTGCTTTATATTTGATGTTTTGTCTGATTGAATGCGTAGCAGTGGGGCATAGATTCAGAGTCAGGAAACTTAATCGTCCATCACAAAATGAAGAGTTCGTCCTTGAGGTGGCTCATGAATATGCATTAAACACACACACAGAGTAAACAAACGAAACGCGGCTGTGTGAGATCGATTTGAGAGAAAGCGAATCAACATCCATCAATAAACATTTTTTTAACATTTAGCATCCTAAACATGCGGGTCAAGTTTGAACTGTTGGTTGGACCTGACACACAATTCAAACATGTCACTTGAGGTTTTGGTGAACTTCTTGACATTTCAAAAGTTGATTTAGGTTATAATTTTGAACAAATACAAATATATTTCTTTAAAAATTACAAATACAATCATTTATTTAGTTTCTACTTTACTGTTAATGGCGGCTTTTCGCTTCGATTTCCTGTTTGATCTTCCTGTCTTCACTATCAGCTAATGGAGAGATACATTCATTTGATCAATACTCCCTCCATGCTGCATCATGTGTGACTGTGTACTTCCATAATGGAGATTTCACGTACATGGATGGAGACACACGGTGCTGTTTTCCATTTCGTCGGAGCATCGCTCTGCGTCGTGGCTTTTTAAAACGGTGAATGCCGACATTTTGCGGTTATAACGGGAGCACGCGGGAGGTGCGTGTCTATGATCAGCATCCTATTTATTCAATAACGGGGATTATTCCTCGCAGAGAGATTACTTCAACAAAGACTTAACCTTGGTAAACCTTTAAAGTGCCACCACGCTGCACACTCCAGCCTCTGTGCTCGAGGAGCTAATTTGAAAGGAGGGATTGTTCACACAATCGCAGACATATATATATTTCTTTTCTTTTTTGTTAAGGTTTCTTGTGAATTACTTCTTCTGAGAAGGCGGCACGTTTTCAAAAACACAATATCTGTCTGATTCTGGTAGTCGGCGGGTGAGCTCCAAGATTACATCCCAGCAGACGTCTCATGTTTCAGTTACAAAGAATTTTCTACTTCGAGATTTTTCAAGGTTCAGTGATCGCTAAGATATGATGAGAGAGGAGGGGGAGACGGAGATGAGGGATCGTGGGTGAGGAGGAGGAGGAGGGTTTCAGGAATTTCGCCTCAGTTCAAGTTTGAGCCGAAGTCAAACAGTCGCATTCGGAGGCGCGTCGCGGGTAAGACGAGACATTGTTTACTCTGCAGCAAAGCAAAGCAAAGCTCGGCGGGTCGCGGAGCATTGTGGGAGGCTTTTTCTTTTTTTAGGGAGCCGCGTTGTCGTCATCGGTTTGTACATCGCACCCGATCCGTGTGAAATATTAATGAAGCCGAAATAAATTTTTAACGCGCATTCTCTTCATCATCCTCCCACCTGCCTCTGAGCCAGCGACTGTACAATACAGCACGAATTCAGGCGCCAGACACACACACTTCCATACATTACACACACACACGAGCTTCAGCAAACACGTCATCCTTCCACCTTCAGAGGCTTTATTAAAGGAACAATCATCAAAGAGGAGAGGCAAGAAAAAAAAGTATTGTCGCGTACTTATTACAAAGAAATCACAGGCGGTCGGTGACAGAGCTGCTGACAGCGGCAGCGGTCAGCTGGCGCTCCATTTCTGAGTGTGTGTGATGTTGTAAAACTCACACACACACACACACACACACACACACACACACACTCTGCGCTGCGGTTTGATTCTCCCCGCCGAGCAGGGTGACCTGGCATTTCGGTGACTTTTAGAGGTGCTACCATGCTGACATATTGCTCTCTCATTTTCCCAGAGTGCCCCCCCACTCACTTCCCCCAACACACACACACCCTCCTCTTCCTCACACACTTACACACTTTTGTTGCTTGAGTTATTTACTTCACATCAGAATTTTTTGCAGTTTTATCTCAACATCCTTACGCAGTATGTTCTGGTTTGTTTTATGCACTTTGATTAAAACTTTCCTACATTTCCCAGAATGCCTTTCGACATCATCAAGAAGACTGCCACCTATTTTTCTGTGATTTTGCAGCTGCACCGAGAGGTTGCATCTTTACATGGTTGGTTATCAGCAAAACAGACATTTAGCCAATAAATAATCTATATGTCATTTTTAACTTATAAGCACAAAATGAATAAATACACTGAGTTTGTTTATTTTGATGTGAAAAATGTGACGACAATGTTTTTTTCTTGGCTCAGTCCTGATTCACTGACTTGACATTTTTTCAAAACCAATAACACATTTTTTAATGTTCTGAGGTATTTCATTACACTTTACTTTACTTTACACTGCCTTTGGCTCCCATTCATTTCAAGGTACAATAAAAACAAGTCTTTCAGAGATTTAACCTCGCTGTTTTTATTCTACGTCTGAGTCTGACCAGCAACACCGTAACTGTTGTGTTTTCAGTCAAAGTGAACCGAAACGTGTAAACATCACTATCTTCATCAAATCTCAGCATGTGACCGGTGATACGAGAACAAATGAGATCCACGCGCGCAAAATAAGAAATCACTGAAGCAAAAATCGTCTCTGAAGGCGCCGTTCTGCTCGTCGGTAACGCGTGCCGTCATCTCGTGTCGTGTTTCGTGAAGCCAACGCCGGCCCTGATATATCAGTTTTTACAGGAGTCTGGGTAAAGACAGAGCGAGGGGAGACATGAAAGTGATTTTTTTCCTTTCTCTCCACGCTCCTAATTACTCGTCTTCCTCTATCTCTAAAAATAAATTCATATTTCATAAGGCGTCTTTTGCTTCGGCGCGCCGCCACCCTGCCAAACTGCCTGCGTGCCATCCGGTGTCATTTTGATCATGGATATTTAGCAAAAGGGAAAAGGAGCGAGAGAGAAAAAGAAGGAAATAAAAAAAGTATATCTCCCAATTATCTGTGCTGACGGTCTTCACGGAGCCGTTGACCTCAACCTCCTTGTATCTTAGCAATTTAATTTAACCCCGGCTGTGTGTTGTACGTGATAATTAGAAAGCGTTTCAAAGAGGAACTCGCACCGGGAGCGGCAGAAAGAAAGAGACGTGTGGTGGTGGTGGGGGGGGGGGGGGGGGCTGGAGATGGAGATAAACACTTTGCTCATAAGAAGAAGAACTCTGAGTGTTTATTCGAATATCTCAAACGTCTCAGCGGCTTCATGGCGAGCTGAAAGAGAAAAGGACGAGCAGACCAGGAGAGTTTACACGTGACACGCCCCTTTTTTTAGTTTGTTGGTCATTATCGGGCAAATAACTGAAAATAAATCAGCGATACTGTCTTTTAAAATCTTGAATCTTGAAATTGTTGTTAGGTTGTGGTTGGTTGGATGAGGAGCAGATAAAACAGAGAGGATTATAAAATGTGAAGTAAAGCAAGGTGGGATGGGTGGATTGGGGGTGGAGGGGGGGCTCTCCTCATCCAAATCCATTACTACAGTCTGCAGAGCTGAGAAGGTCCCATGTCCAATTAGCTGTTTCATCTCCAAGTGGAAATGTGACTATAGGGAGGCGCTGCCCGGCAACATTACCTCCTCTCCAATAACTTACAGCTATCAGGAAAGAGTGTGTGTGTGTGTGTGTGTGTGTGTGTGCGCGTGTGCGTGTGTGTGTGTTTGTGTGTGTGTGTGTGTGTGTGTGTGTGTGAATCCTCGGCACAGCACTGCTGGTTGTCAGATTGTCCCATTAATAAGCCTCGGCCTTTATTACCACTTAGCAAGCTCTGTGTGTGTGTGCCTTTCTGCCAAATGTGCTTCTTATGCTGCCTCCCTAAAAGTGAAATCAGGCTGTGTGTGTGTATCTCTCTCTCTCACACACACACACTCTCACACGTTCCTTTTGGCGCAGCCGTCAGCGTGTCAGATTACTTTTTAAGGCGGATTGCCATATACATGACTTCGCATTTTCACTGTCGCTTTGAAGTTTTCCCAGAGCGCCTTTTCGCATCACCTACTGTAAGACGCTGTGTGCGTGTGTGTTTTTGTGTGTGTGTGTGCAGGCATGTTTGCATGTATTATTTACTTATATATTTATTTTGCTGCACGGCGTGTACTTTGTTTGCGGGGATTACAGACGGTGGGAGCTCAAGCCTCTTAGCCCCTCACAGGCTGCCACAGCTGCCTGCCACTTCTAATGACACTTCAGACTAAGACTGGCTAAGTCCATAGGCAGGTTTATTAGTTTAGAGAATGCTTGAATGCATACAGCCTCTTTTTTTCCCCTTTTGGATGAGTGTGTGTACTGTACGTGTGTGTCGAGAGTGAACGATTGCCTCGCTCAGGCGGCTCTGACAGGCCTGTAGAGTTTAAATGAGAGGGATGCTGAACAACGGGGAACATAAACGTCTGCTTTGGCATCGACGTGTCCTGACACAACGCGTCAGCATTCAAACAACTCCATTACCTAATGAAGGATGCAAATGTAAATCTCTCTCTCTCTCGTTCTCTCCCTGATGACTCCAGCTAGTTTCTTATAATAATGTCATTTAATCGTGTCTCATTGTTTATTTGACAAGGCCTCCCTCGGGAGCCGTTACAGCGCTTACTTTGTATTCCTTTCACGCGCAGGCGTCTCTGTTTTTTTATGTTCGTCCTTCACAAAAAACAAAAAAAATAAATGTCTTTGTTGCGTTCCCAGCCACTTGCTCAAACTGTCTTTTTTACCTTTTTATACGAAGACGACAGCACAATAAAGCTGGATAGGCGGTTCAGATGGGTGTTTGGCACCGTTTCTTGCTCATTTTCTTTGAGGCGCTAGGAGGATTTTTTGGGAAAGATGTGTTCTCGCTCCCACCGAACACTGATGATCACATCTCACTTCGGCCTGTGAGCCTTTGCTGATGCAGTGTTTTGTTAGAAAGACATATTTGACCTCCAGCAAGACAGCAAAAAACAACATCTGTTTTACATACTGTAATTAACAGATCTTTGTTTTCGAACAGGAGCACAGAACAAGACTGAGGTTTTACAAATAAACGTTGGCATTTCTGTGCTAAAATATCTTCTTACTCATTTATCTATGTGTATGCTAATTAGTATGTCTGTGATAATGTTTGCAGGTAAACTGTATCACCTTTGCTAACTTACATGTCTGTAATGACAATATAACTTTAATAATAGTCGGAGAAATATTAAACGATCGTTGGTTTTCTTTCTCCATCAGTGCTGCTTGTAACTTAAGCATCTTATTTTAAGTGATAAACCCTCAAATTCTTCAACAGAAATATGTGAATGCATCACTTTTCATTCACACCGCTTCAAAGGTCGAAGGCAAACATTTAACTCGCCAACGCGGCATCCTCCAAACATACGGCACCATTTTCTTCTTTATCACAGAGATATTTCTGTCTTGAAGGTAAGAACACTGCTGCAATATTCATGAATTTTCACAGGTTATCTGCCATTTCAGTTCATGGACGCACCGTAATTCTTATAAAATATACCTGTTGCATAAAGCCGACTAACTTGTGTGGTCTGTGTGTGTGTGTGGTGCCTGCAGGGTGTCACATCTAAGTGCAGGGATCCCAGGGAGCATGTTCCTCGAGGTGTAACGCTAGTTTGATCTCTCCATATTAGCCGTATTCCCCGCTATGCCGGCCTCATTACTTTAGCCGGTTCAGCAGGACGGTGGCTCCCACTCTGCACTGATTCACGTCGGCCACCTTCAACTAACGCACTTCTTTTACTCCCGCAGTCCACCTCCCCTTTCTTCTGTCTCCTCTTTCATCCATCATTCACTCCTGTGTAGCTGTGTGTGTGTGTGTGTGTGTGTGTGCGCGCCCCAGCTGTGGTTCTGACCCGAGCTTTCATTTAGACAAGACACGGAGCCGCGCAGAGGTGGAGGTGGCATCTGCTTGCCTCTAATAGGGATGTGCTATTGATTAACATTTACTGGGGGCCGGTCCAACACACACCCAACACACACACACACACACACACACAGAGGAAAGGCAGACCATTTGTCACTTTTTTCAAGAGCTGCAGAAGGACCGACCTTCGATGAAATCAGATGCGATGACGACGACGTGTTTGTCTGAGCGGGCGTTCGTTCCAGAGCTCGTTTCATTTTTCTTACGGGAAGTCCTTAACCCGAATGATTGATTCTAATGAGACATTTTGATCGGCTTCTACACGAGCGTGCACGATTAATTCAGATTTGATTAAACTTTAATGGCGCCCGTGGGGAACTGGACTGTTGCTATTTGCAAACAGTGAGGCGGAGTATGATTTAATAAGACGAGAGCGAACAAACAGCGAAGACCTCAGACATGAAAACGGAGTAATATATGAGTAATTTAGCATCACTGCTGTTTATTTCCATTATCGATTAAAGTGACAGACGTGTTTTTGTGAAGCATAATTTGGGATATAATATGACAAGAGTGCGAGGTAATGTTTTCAAATTGCCAGACAATAGCCTGTACGCTATCGTTACATACAGCTCGCTAAAATTCAAATTAAAATCTGCAGTTTTGGGAAGATGTTGGTACAAAAGCCATGTAAAACTCATGAGTGATGAAGAGAAAATGTACATTACTGACACTGTGCGAACTCTCCTGCTGTGAAATTTGACAATAGTAACGGCTCATGATCATGCAAATTGATTAACCATGCTTTCACTTTTATACTGAAAGTATCAGTATCAGTCATTCCTGCTGATGTAAGCATGATGATGCTTGTTTTGGCTTTTTGGGGGGGTATTTTTGGCATTTCTCACCTTAAGAGAAGGCTGAAACTGTTAATCACTTGTCAATTTGTTGATTTACTGTCTGTCTAGATTGATGATGGTTGCATATATTATCTTGAATCACGAAAGTACTGACATCTGACCTCCAGACCTGAAAGTGGCAGAAGCTCTCTCGAACAACATGTCAGTTTATCCACCTACACGCGGTACATACGTGTCCGTTCTTTCATCAGTCTGTCAATCATCCCACCACTCAATACATCCACCTGTCCATCCATCCGTCCTTCTATTCATCCATCAGTCTGCCCCATTTTTGTCAATACATCATTTTTCCCACTCCGTGCCTGATTGCGTCATATTAATCCCACGCCGACTCCTCTGTCAGTCCCAATCCAGGAGCTAATGCATGTGACTAATGAGCACTAATGCTTATCCACTGATACAACAAATGGCATCAGATAGCTGCACTATTCTAATAGCGTGGATGTGATTATACGGATGAGTGGCTATCAGAGCCTCTGTCACTTCTCTCTTCCGCGTCTTCTTCTTTTTATTTTTCCGTCGGCGGGGGTGGAGGTAGAGTTTCCATTTTGTTCCGTTTTATTACCTCCATCCAGTCCATCCTTTTAGGCACGACGGTGGCGGTGATGGTGTGCGGCTGAAAGAGAAAATGCTGCTTTGACTGTGAAAAAAAAGGAAAAGGAAGAGGAGGTGGAGGGGGGGTTCAGTAAAAGTTGAAAATAAACCTTTGCTTGGAAGTCAGGTGTGCATTTTGTGTTGCCAAGATGGAGAGGAAAAAAAGAGGAGGAGAGCAGCAGAGTAATTGAAATATGAGAGCGCTCCAGCAGCAGCAGGCCCAACTGCGTGTGTGTGTGTGTGTCCATCTGCGGCTCGGCGGGTGGGAGAGTGCTACGTGTGTGTTTGTGAGTTAGTCGAGCCGTCAGAGAGAGCGGAGAGGCCGCGTGCCCCCGGTTGTTCCAGAGCGAGAGTGAGATTGACAGCGGAGGTAGGGGTGCACTTGGTGCTCTGCCAGGCGACACACACACACACACACACACACACACACACTGCAGAGCTCTCCATAACTTGTGGCAAGTGCTTATGTGTGAAAGGTTGTCGGGGAAACATTTTCCGTGTTAGGTTTATGCACTGCGATAAGGTCGGCCGAGTAAAGGACCTTCAGCGGAGAGAGCGCGGGCTCCGGATCCTTTCAGCCTCCAGGTCGGCGCCCAGCAGAAAGACACAGCTGGGCCTGAATTTTGAATCCAATATAGAAACCGAGCGGGGCTGAAATGTTCGGTCCGAGCCTGACCTGACATCTCGTTCAGGCCTCAGGCTCGGACGAGAGACTGACAGCTGACAAATTTTTTATCCTGTCCGAGCCCGAGCCCGGCCTGAACCCAAAACTATGAAGTCGCCTCTTTGTCTCTCCGGTACACAAATACACACAGACAGCAGTGTGTGTGAGTGTGTTTACATGGCCAACACTGCTTATGAAGACCTGAAAAAGAGAGTCCTGACATAATAATGATGAAAAACTACATAACCACGAGTGACAAGTAAGTCTGAATGTGATTTTGCTGATAAGATTATTCAGCAAATACAGCAAACAGCAAAGAAGCAATTTCACCTCTTCTGAACAGCTCTCCGACAGCACCAGAAAAAAACGACCTTACAAATGGCTGCCGCTACATACATCACCCCTGCCACTCATCCATCACATGTACCTATAAAGCATCATTGATGATCATCACTGTGAAATGTCAGAGGGATGAAACCGACTTTATAAAGCGCTCCAGGACGCAGTGAAAGGATCGTTCTGCAGTGAAACGATGGCTCGAGTGTGAGTAAAGAGAGCGATAAAACTCGCCCATCAATAATTTAAAATTGAGTTTATGAATGCGCCTCTGAGTAACGTTTCACAGGATTTAAAACTGGGTAAGATTAAAAAACTCAGACAGCAGCGTGCATGTAAACGTACAGTACTCACAGTCCCGAGGCTTTAAGTCTCCGGCTGTAAATAAGACAAAGAGTTGCAGCGTTTACGTGGCTGTCACCGACCATCACACCCACGCAGAAAAAATCTTTAAACCGCCCGGATAAAAGACTCTGAAACAACAATAAACCAAGAAATTACTCAATAAATCCAAACTCACTGGCCACACTGCCTCAATGCGAGAACACCGTGATGAAACAAAGTTCAGAAAAGCTTTTCAGGTCTTGAAAAGAGTGAAAAACTCTCCCCAAAAAATAAATTTTGTTCTTTATTTTCTCCATAAAGCATCCAAAACACAGTCAGCAGTTAACACCGGTTGGCAGGCTGGTTGGCAGATTTCTGTGTGTGGTTTAGTGAGTCAAGGACAAAACAATCAGTGTGCATTATAATGAAAAAAAAAGGCGTGTAACAGACAGCTGGGAAAGTCGAACTGTAATTGCTGGACCTCATTTAAAATCCTCACTGATATTTCTAACAACAGCTGACAAATAACTTCACTGAGCATTGTGCGAGGTGTGACTCACTCCAGATGTCGAGATAAAGGCAGTCGGTGAAAAAGCTAAAAGCTGTTTACCATCGCTGTTTATTCTGCATTAGCGGACACCATTTCCCATGAGCCCGAGCAGCGCCGACCTCCATGAGGAAGCTGCAGGTAGTTCACACAGAGAAGACCGAACTCTGGACAGCGCACATTAAAGCTAAAACAATTAAATGTGGCGTTAGAAGAGAGCGTCGTTATCAATTATGGTTACAGGAGAAAACGACTTGTTATGTTTTCAGCACTTGTGCTGCCTCATCGGTGCATTTTAACTGGAGATGTGTTGTTTAACTTTGGAAAATGTGAGTTTAATTTCAAAAAGACAGCTGAACAACTGTTGAGAAGTTGAGAAGCTATAATGAAAGTGGCGTCATGACTTGCATCTTCAACTAAGTGTTTTACATATTCAGTATTTAGGAGGTTGTGATAGCAGCATTTGAAAGTAAAATCCTCTGTATGTATTTAAAAAAAACGCCTAAACTTAGATTAAATTACTCTAACCTGTTGCAGACTTGTGGCTTTAAAGCACAACAGAGTCATTATCTGCCGTCTCAAACCATCATCACAGTGCTGACAGTGTTGGCGGTGAAGTTATCGCCGGCGTCGTTGGCGATAAAGCCGGTTGAAAGGAGCCGTAAAAATCATGAACGAAAACTGAGATCTTGAAGTAGCCGTGCGGCGTAAAAACATCAGTCTGAGGCTCGCAGATGCCTCCTCTGCAGGGAGGCACTGAAGTCTGGCAGCGCCGAGGCCAATCAGTCACGGTGAACATATGCCAGCTGAGTGTTTATAATCGTGGGCTTCATCTCCATGCCTGTCAGGTCTTCCGTGGCCCTGATCACAGGATCCCTGCTACGGGGTGGTGGGGGGGCGAGACCCAGAGGCCATGCTTAAAGACCAAAATCCTTTACAGGACCCGGTAATTAGCCAACACAGCTCTGCAGCCACGCTCCTCTCTTTGATCTGTACGCTGATCAATGGCAAGATCACAGTGGCTTGATAACTAGTTACTAACCCCAGAGAGTGTGTGTGTGTGTGTGTGTGTGTGTGTGTGTGTGTGGTTTGTGCATGTACACATTCAGCACTTGCATACCTTTTTAATATGTGAGTTCTTTTATCGCTTGTTATATTCGTTTTCTATCTGGCAAATTTTATACTCCTCAGTTCAGCTTGTGTGTGTGTGCGTGTGTGTGCGTGGGAAACCAAATAAGCTGACGGATTTCAGATTCCCCCCGTGAAATCTCTCACCACTTTTCCCGCAGTCGTCAGCAGAAAACAAAATGATGTGTTTCCATACGCTGTAATAATGTCCCTCATGTCCCTGTATGAATGGTGATAATGGCAGTATCCTATGGGTGTTTTTTCTCTGTCTTTCGTCTTCATGTGCGAGTAAAGGAGGCCGATATTGGCCTCATATTTAAAGATCATATTCTCAGTTATTTTATTCTCTCTGGATGCATATTATTTATTATTATGCTGTATTTATCCATTCAATTGATCAATACTGTGCTAAATGTTGGCTCAAATCAACAGAAAAGCAGAATATTTTTCTAAAATCTTGGGTTGGATCAAGACTTAATGAATCAACGATGATATTTATGTCCTTTAGACTCCAGATGATTGTCTCAGGACTGAAACGTTGATAAAGTGACTGACAGCGTGCAGGCTTCTTTACTTTAAAAAAGAAAAAGCCCAGTTCTCTTAAAAGGAAGAGATCAGTTAATACCAGTTTTCAGGCAGCTTTTATGTCCCTTCTTCTGCGATGTTGACAGCTCGAAAAACGCTCCTTGTAAGGGAAATCAAAAAGATAAAAGGACGCGGAGCTCAAATGAGCTGCTTATTATGCACCAGAAGCTAATTCACCGAGAAAGTCTCGGTTTTAACTCTTCCGGGTCCACGATCGAATGACGTCGGTTCTTCCAGTACAGTATGATAGACTTGCATGCACCCCATATGTGGTTTAGACCATTTAATCCCTCCCTGGATGTTCAGTTATTCTTTAAAGCGTCTTTTACAACCTTACTTCACATCCAGGTTCTCTGTAAGTCAGTCTCTTGTCTTCCTCGGCATGTGACATCTCTCTGAACATTCATCTCTGCGTGCGGATTGAAGCTCTTCCAGCACACGAACCATGAAGCATCCTGGCAGTTTAAATAATCCGGAGCGTACGTCCTACTGTACAACCTGCACCCCCCCGAGGGACCATGCAGATCTGCTGTATGTTTCCTGTTTGATCTGGACTATCAAACGCTGCTTAGAGAGTAAACCTCTGCATCCTCGTGCAACAACACAACGTCCTTCCTTTAGATTCAACTTTTTATCATCATGTGTGCAACAATTACATGGAGCAGCTGCTGGCAATGAATTTCTTTGTCTCTCTTAAACAATGCTCAAAAATAATTCACATAGAAAGACCACAGATGCAAAAAGAAAAATAAGATGATATAAAATAGATTAACAAGCCGCAAAGTACTGAATAGTGCAATTATGTGGAATTTAAATGTTGATTTTGGCGACCCCTGTGGTCACAGGTGGTAGTGTTTTCTCCAAACGTTTGGTCACATGTTCCCTCTGCTTTAACTTCAACTTCACATAAAGCAAACTGGGCAAACCCTGACACCGTTTAGCCTGATTTCACAAAAAAAAAAAAAAAGACTGCCATTTTTCTGATGTTCTTGTTCGCTTTTGTACGCATCACTGTTAAAAATGAGTGTTTCATAAAGTAAAACACTCCACAGAGCACTTCCATGTTATTGAATGAGAGCATTAAATATTGGCTCCCTCACAAAATAAACTTAAAAAAAACATACTGGTTGAACCTCAGTGTACACAGTCGCCCCCCCTCATAGTCCGTGTCGCCCGTCTCTCGACTCTGGATGGCTGACAGGCGCCGGATGCAGATCCGTGTTTATTTAAGCACTTGGAGGGAGTCAATAGTCTCTTAATGTCGGCCTCCTGATCCGCTGTTCGAGCAAACACAAACTGTCGACTCTGACGGGGGAGATAAGACGAGCACAAAGAGCACGGAGCGCTCAGAGCGTGATTGACTGACACTTCGGTGTACAGTATGTGCTGTGTTTTTTTTTTTTTCCCCTGTGTGTGTGTGTGTGTTTGCAGAGAGGAGGGGAGCGAACATGTGTGGAAGAAAGGAAAGTGTGATTTCCCCTCCTCTGCTCGCCTCCCTTTTCTTCTCTGCATCCTTTTGTCTTCTGAAATCTCTCCTGTCTCACGTTGTCATCCTGCTCATTTTCCTCTCTCCTCTCCTCTTCATCTCCTTGCCTCCTTTCCTTGCCTCCTTTTATCCTCATTTCCTCCCATTTTCTTTCTTATTTCCGTTTTCTTCGTTCGTCTTCTTATCTCCTCTCCCTTTTTTCCAACTTCGGAGTGTCCTCCTCTTTTTCCTCTCCATTTTCTTCTTCCCCTTTTTTCTTTCTACTCTCTTCATTTTTCCTTCCCGCCTCCTCCTATCAGCATATCTAATCTTATCCCTCTTCTCACCTCATTTCCTTCCCACCTCCTCTCTTCCTCTTTTCCTCACCATGCTCGCACCTCCTTCCTTCTCCTCTTACTCTCTTATCATCTTGTCCCATCTCCTTTATCTCATCACGATTTCCTCTTCTCCATCACCTTTCATTCTCTTCCTCTTATTTCCTCTTCATTTTCCTCCCCTATCCTCCATCTTTCTTTCTCTCCTCCACCTCTTTTACCTTTCAACCTCCTTCTTTCCGTCTCCTAATCATGCTCTCTTCTGCTCTCCTCGTCTCTCCTCGTCTCTCCTCGTCTCTCTCCCACCCTTTTCTTTTCCTCGACACCCTCTCCTCTCCTCTTCATTGAAGTAATCGTCACTGAGAGCTATGTTGATGTTGAGGCTTATATGAGCCTCCTCAGCGAGGCGATGAGATCAGAGCATCCAGGCGGCGAGAACAGACTATCCAACACATTGCGCTTAACGTGCGCCGAGTGAAATAAACAGCGTGTACCCTCCGTCGACCGCCAATCGGCTCCAAAAAGTCTGCAAAAATCCTCATCTGCAGACGCCGCTCTTCACGCCGCAGCATCCCAGTGTAAACATCGTTTACGTGGTATACAACCTCGCCGGGGTCAAAATCGGACACTGACCCTTTACCTCATTAAAAAAAAAATCTGTCGCAAGAGAGAAGTAAGTGACAGGAAAGTCGCGGCTGTTCTCGGTGAGCTTGTTATGTCGAAGTGCAACACGGCTGATTGGTGTTTAGGGCCGAGCAGGTGGAGAAAGGGCAGCGCCAACCGGCGTAATTGCCATCGAAATGCACGCGGCTTCCTGAAGTTTTTCTTTCCTCCTCCTTCTCTGACAAAATTAACTCAATTAGGTTTAATTCTGAAAATGACAACGGCAGCGGCGAGCTCTTCTTTTTCTTCTTCTTCTCCAACGTGTCGCAGCCAATTTTCGGAGCAATGGCCGAGCAGAACTGTTTGTCTCGTTTGAAAGTGCGAGCGGCGAGCGGCGTTCGTCGACGGCGCCGGAGGCTTAATTGCTCGCTGGTGGCAGCTCTCCACTTGATTCAGCTCTGTATGTCTGGTAATTTCAGCTCGTCATCACCATTCAGGTAACGACGGTCCTCTGCATCCCTTTCTCAAGGCCTCACTGACTCTGTTTTTTCTTCTTTTTTTTTTTTTTCCTTTTTTTAAACCCAGAATTCACAGCTACCTCAAGAAGGTGTAATTACGGCTTCTTTGCATTCGCTTTCTATTTGTCAAGCAAACCACAGAGAATAGCTGCTTCGTGCACATTCAGTCAAGCAAACACACACACACACACACTGCATGCTGGGCCCCCGGATAGACTAATCATGGCTCACTCGCTGTAGCTTGATGAGGTGTGTGTTACATGTGTGGGTGGGTGCATGTGCTCTTTCCACTATGTAGTCAAAATGTGTGTGTGTGTGTGTGTGTGTGTGTCTGTGTGTGTGTGTGTGTGTATGTGTGTGTTTTTCCCCGCTTGGACAAATGCGCTCGCAATTTCCTGGCATCTAATTGACAGGAAGCGGAACAGTTGTTGGAGGATTTTTTTCTAACAGTAGATTAGACACTCCTGCCTATTCAGCATGGAACTGTCATTCCTTCATTGTCAGCACCGCTGCGTCTTTCTTCCTACTTTCCATGACATCTTTTTTTTTTTTTTTTCCGTTTGCGTTTTCACTTCACTCGCCGGCATACCTGTTTCCGCTAATGAGCGGTGTTTAGACGAGGGGAGAACTTTCTTCTTATCCCATTCTTCGCCTCCCTTTCTTCTCCAGCTCTGTTTTGGGAGCGATCCAACGAGCTCTTGCGCCTTTCGTTCATCTGCCACCGGTATTCTCCAGTTTAATGATCCACTCTGGGACCGAGGCTTCTCAAAGTGCTAAAAAACATTAGTGAAGCTGCGGGGCTCCTGGGCCCGTCGCCGCCTGATTGTACCTGAGCTCGAGCGTGTCATCTGAGACTCGCTGGTATCAGGTGAGCGCCATCAACTCCTGTACCGATGGCGTTAGATTAACAATTGCATGGGGAAGCTGGCTGACTGAGGGAGAGAGAAGAAAAGAAAGCAGTCGGTGGAGGAAACGGAGAACGTTTGAAAAGGCTGCATATTTTTCTGGAATCAGGAAGTAAATATTGTTGTGAAATGTGCATTAAAAGCACTTCAGATCCTCAATACGTTAATACTATATATTTCAAAATAAAAGCGCACCTTCCTACAATGAAGGTAAGACCTCCTCTGCCTTCAGGCCCAGATTCAACAATATTGAAGTACAGAACAACACATCCTCTTATCTCCACAATAGTGTTGCTCACCAACAATACTATGGAGGTAAACTGATTTTTTTCCCACCTAAAGTTCTTACGTGTCCTCAAAAAAACACCCAAACACCTCCTGTGTCGTTTTAGTAATTAAAGAACAAGCAAAAGAGAAGATTTGTTTACTTGTGATTTCTTTTAAAGGTTTCGCTTTGTGCTACCCTCTGGACAAAAACTTTGCACACTTTGCACAAGAGATCTTAAAGCAAAATATACATTCTCACGAAATGTGGCTGAGCAGCACAGTCATGCCCCCCGAGGGGAAAAAAAGAAAAACCTTGGCCTGCGGCGAGTGGATCTCCCAGGACGAACTTTTTAGCCCAACTTCTGGTGAGACTTTGCAGTATAATCAGTGTTTTGTTGGTTCTGGTCTGTATTGTCATGGTTGGATGCAGTGCAGAGCCTCAATGGGCCACAAATGTCCCGGTCTGGGGAGGGATTGTGATCAAATGGCTGCTCTTTTGAAGCGACGGGCATCAAATCCTGCAGGTTTGTTTAATGCAATGATGGCCACACTGTCTTGATGCAGATGGGGGACAAATTAAAGCAAAAATCAACATAAAGTTTGTTCATGATGTTTTTTTTTCCAGCTGCCCCCTGATCTGAACCTGCTGATCTGCATTGGTTTAGTTTCTCTCCTCGTTTCCTTTAATTTGTCACCTCTCCTTCCAAGATATTTCCAGATTTGGTTGTTTTGATGATAGTGGTGGAGAGCGCTATTTTTTATAACATTTATTAGTCCCACAATTTGCAGAAATTGACACTCTGTAAATTTTGCACACTCCGAAACACACACATGCACAAATATAATCCTCTTCCTATGTATCCTTTCATTTGTCTGTGAGTGTACAGTATATTGTCTGCAGACTATAAATATTGGTGTATCAGACAAGTGTCCCGTCACCGTGCAGCAGAGCAGACAGCTGTACTTTAGGATGAGTGGTAACGTGTGAAAGAACAGACTGTTTTGCCCCTGAGGACTATTTTCAATGAATTTGCCGAGTTCCTGAGAGGACTGTCAAATGTGTGTGTGTGTGTGTGTGTGCTCGTTCACAGACGGAGCCGAGTGGATGTGTGAGGCGGTGTGTGTTGTGTAGGTGGAACCTTCTGGAGTGTTGGAGGAAAACCCATAGGAGGCGATGGTAAGTAAGACTGGGCTGCAGCGACTCCCCAGGCTCGCTGCAAAAATTCACTCAGAACTCCTTTTTCCTTTTATTCCTTCTTATCCTCCTCTTTTCTCAATCCTCTGCTGCTTCTGTTATTCCCCTTCCCTCCTACATCATCTCTCCATACCTCCTGTACCTTTTTTCTCCCATCATGTGTCTCCTTCAATCTTTTCCTCCCTCCAATCTCTCCTTATCTGTTTTTCTGTCCATGTTTCATCTCTCCCCCTCCTGTTTTTAATCACTCTGTAACACTTATTGAACGACACAAATCAAAAATAGTAATAAGAGCAGACGTAATTGCAGTTGAAATATTAAGTTTATTCTCTGATTGGCTGTTTGAGAACATCCCAAAACCCATCTTGTGTGACCTGGAGCTACAATTTCAGACTTTTAATCGCTCTAATCTTGCCAGACTCTGAGACTTGAACTAAATATTAATGTGACTCAATACTGGTAGTAAAAAAAAAAAAAACTTGGATAAATAGAAGTTTTCATAATTTGTACACATGCTTTTCATCTACAAGCTCTCATCCATTTCTGTGTTTGCAAGTTATTAAATGTAATGTAAGTATGTTGGTGTGATTGGTACAGATTAAGGGAGCCGTCCTTGTTTTGCATACTCACCTTATATATATATATATATATGTATGTATGTATGTATGTATGTATATATATATATATATATATATATATATATATATGTATGTATATTGGATCTTTTGA
>JBAJHX010000002.1:2514662-2528136 GCA_037176925.1 Amniataba percoides | reverse complement strand
CACACACACACACACACACACACACACACACACTGACACACAGGACAGCCTGGCGGTGACGCACTTTAAGTCACACAGGTGAGTAATTCCTGTCGCTCGTTAGTCAGGTGCTCTCACGCTGTGCCAGTCTCAGCTTCCTGTGTGCTGACGCTTTCTTCTCCAGATACTTCCTTTTGTTTTGTTAGTGCAATTTATTGTCGCTTTATTCACTTTTTTGCAATTCATTTATGTTCATGCAATGACAGTCTCCATATATGGAAAATGTACATATTGTGCATATTTATGCAATTTTTGACTTCTATATTTTTTAGATCTACATTTTGTACCTCTTTCAATGTTCATCTTACTATTTGGCTGCTATAACAAGTGAAATTCTCCCATGCGATTAATAAAGTTTATCTTATCTAGTGCTAGTTAATTTTATATATTTCCATATATGCATCATATTAGGTCAATATAACTTCTCAAATATGAGGATTCCCTCGCCTTTTCCATTAATTATTATTAAAATAGTGCTACTAATACTTCTTGTAATAAGTAACTAGTAACCTGTGCTAACATGATGGATGGATGGATAACTATTTTAATGTCTATCGTTCATAGATTAACAGATTAATAAATACGATCTTTATTTGCAGAGCCCTGGTAGAATATAGAAAATCTGCCTTGAATATTAATCATCTGTTGCTGTGCAAGTTGATAAAGCGAAAAAATGTTTTATCCCGTTTAAAAACATAAAGCCGGTCTTGCCCTGGAGGTCAGATAAAGTTGTAAACAGGACATAGTTCAGCTGTGAAACTTAATGTTGGACAGTCATCAGTTCTGGGATGTCACATTTTTAAGAGTGCATCTTCAGTAACTTACTTCTTCTCCTGCTTCTGCCTCGGCTGTCCCACATTTCCCAAGATGCAGTTTGACAATAGTGAGTAAACAAGCCTGAACTTAATTTAAGCTGTGAGTTACACCTGTAGAGAGGAATCCCCCCAGATGATTTAGATGTAGTAGTTTTATATTCTCTACTGATGCTTCTCTTTGTGGAGAAATATCATTTATGAAGGTTTTCTCTTTGTACGAATGTCAGCGTGAATGTCAGCTTCAGAGCAAGTTTAGAAAGAAGCGCTCAATCATCGCTTTTTCAGCCACCAAATCTTAACAGTGACATTTTGAAATTTCTGTTTTTCTGCCTCTGGAAATATTTTGATTTGATGTAATGTGGGTTTTCTTAGAAACTTACCAGGAACAGGAAATAACTCGAGAACATTTTAGGGTGGGATTTTTTTTTTAAATCCTTAGGATAATTATCTGAAGTGTTTTGTTTCAGAATATCTTGATATCCATTACAGGCAACTGTCAACAAACTGAGTAGTTCAACTTTGACCCGACAGAAAATGCCCCTAATTGATCCCCAACAAAGCAACACTAATTGCTTTGAAACTGGGCTCCGATGAAAAAGCCACAACCTCGAGTGTTTGTCGTGGCTGAGGCGCCGAGCGGTCACAAATTCTTTGTTGGTTTGATGAATGAATCTATTTCCACGGCTGACGGTAGATGGGCAGGCGTGTTAATTAAAGGCTTGTCGATGCTCTTGAACTTATTACCTAGCTTCCCGCTAATGAGCGAAATGATGCCAAATTCTTAAAATTTGAAAGCTGGAGAGAAAACGGGCTTTATCTAGGAGGGGACTGCTGGAAAAAAAGGAGAAAAAACTCACTTACAGTTCTTTCACTACTTCACCTTTGCAGAAAAATAACTCTTTTTCTTCACCACTGCCCATATCTGCGCTGTAATGGCAAGTAATTTAAGGGAAATTAACATTTTGACATGCTCCTCAGGGGTTGAGAAAAAGTAGAGAGGAGAGGATAAGAGAAAAAGGGGAGGAGGGGAGTATGGAGAGGAGACAGAAAAAGAGGATGAATGAGTATTTAATTCAGTATGGCTGAATCTTCGGTCCAAGGGTTAAGTGTGGTTGAGTTAAACTGTCGTCTGCAGTCCCGTTGGCGCAAGCAAGGACCCTTAACTGTCTAATGGATTTTAAAACCAGCAGGGAGCGCCAAGGCAGATGGTACACAGACAGAAGACATCGTGACCACCAAACATGGAGGAGAGATAATTAAAAATTAGATGGTCAAGTTTGATTTTCGTCCAGATCAACTCACGAACATCTTGAATAGACCCCCTTACATGTCTACCATTTGTCATATCGAGCACATGTCACGCTCCGTGGCCAAGTGTTGCTTCTCGGATGTACCAGCCAAATTTCTGGGAGTGTGGACGTAATATGTAAATTCTGGCCATAAAACTGCATCTGACAAAGTGATGTGTGTGTGGAGCCTTTTTCAGATTCCTGTTTTAGGCCATTTCTGTGACCTTCTTGTTTTGTGGGAGTGTGCTGATGTTTTAGAAAGAAAAAAAAAACTAAAGACGTAAGACCCATTCTGGATATCAGCCCACTGAATGACTACACAGATTGGATGCTGTTCTGTGTGATTAAACAGGCTTTTGAAGTTAGTTTTAGCCAGACTGTTTAGTTCACTATTACTAACATCACTCTGAAAGATGCTCACTGTGTAGGAAATGTATGCATTTTGCATTAATTGGCCACTATTTAGCCACTTCCTGGCACAATCCAACTTCTTCTTTGTGTTTAAAGATGGCATCTGAGTCATTGAAACACCAGAGGAATAAAGTGCTCCTGTATGTCGACGATTGAATCCTTTTGACGCTGTCCAGCAAACTAACCATGGCGCACAAAATAAGTTGATGTTTCACTTCACACGTTGGTTTGGTAATTTAAAAGCACCCCACATCCTTTTAATAAGACCGCACAGTCTGAGATGAAGCTAAATTACGCCTCGTTTCTTGACTCGAGAAAGCCAGAATGATGCATATGTTGAAAGTCGTACATGTGGTTTCATCAGAAATTGAACTCGTGATGTCTCTCCAGGCTTTCAATGTACTGAATTCAGCATGTGGATAGGCAAAGCTGAGAGGTTAAGCCTGTGTGATCTCTTGTGATCACACAGCCAGAATTATAACCAGCAATCAATTTTGAAAATCTGCACTGAGGAACTGCCAATGGGAACCTATTGTTTTCAATTAACCAAGGCCCCTTTGCTTTAATCTTCGACTCTGGAAAAGCCAATAGGTACCTCTTGCTTTTAATGTAGACTTTGAAGGAGCCAATGCAAATCTATTGTTTAAAATAACATTTTCTTCCAGCTGATGGGAACCTGCTGTGCCCAAGGAATTCAGGATGGCCCAGAAGCAGTATAAATAGTGTAATTAATAAATAATTTTGAAACAAACAAACCCCAGATTAAGCTTTATGGTATTTTTCTCTCCTTCCTACTTCTTTAGCTGGCATTATTCTTTTGGTTTTTCTCATTCTCTTTGTCTCTCGCTTCGTATCCCCAGCAGGGCTATGTGGATTAGCGCTGAAAGCTAATGAAATGTAATTACCGCCTTTGTCGATAAGAATCGATCGGCTCGGGCCTCTCAGGCCCCCTTCCCAGAGAGGGTCCCGGAGGGGCCAGCGCTGGGCCGCGATGGCTACCGCGGCGCTGCCCCTCCCCCCGAGGGCCGGGCTTTATTTCCTCGTCTGGTTGCCATGAGCAATGGGAGATAGCATTGACAGGGCGGTATGAAGTGGAGTTAGATCTGTCGGATGGTCCCTCAGCGTGGCCTCGTGAGGGGGAATGAGATTCCTTATCAAATCAGCCGGATTAGAGAAAGGGTGTCAGGGAAAACGTCAATTCCTACATCAGACGCGAGAAGATCAGGTTTTTTGGTGTGTGTGTGTGCAAGAGAGTCTCAATAAGAGAGTGTGTTGCTTTATTTGCTTAACTTCTTTCTTCCTCTTCACCTCATATGAACCAGTATTAATTTTGCAAACTCTGTTTCAATTTACTCTTCAGTTTTGTAGATGAAGTTGGCGTGTTTGAGATAAGTTTGTTTTTATTGAAATGTTTTCGTGGTTTGGGGCCAAGGGGATGTTTCTAAAATGCTAAATGCTATTTTATGAAACCAGTGGGAAAAGAGGTGTGTGTGAAACCAATTATCTATTTTACTAATTAGCTATAAAAATACACTGCCAAGTATTGATTGGACACATTTCCATTTTTTATGTGTCTTTGATTATTCTCATTTAAGAAGTATTATTCACCACTTTGAAAATGTTTAAACTTGCGTGGCATTGCAATTATTATTTCTCCAAACAAACAGTTTTAACCCTTTCATGACCTTCGTTGTTTATGGTTAAAAGCGAACTAAAAGTTGGTCTCCGTGTGGGGATTCATGCTTCTCTGCAGCAGTGCCAACCAAGAAAGAGGCAATATAATCAAAACCCTTTTATTTACATTTAAAAAATGCAGTAAAATGATGAAAATGATCCTGAAGTACTGAAAAAAATAGCACATGTGACAAGGACACACTGTTCAACATCACGGACAGTGCAGGGAATGGATCTGTCTTTTTCCTGTGAGGGAAAACACAGGTGTGGAAGTGTGGTCTGAATAAAAATGCACCGAAGGAAATCAGAGTGAAGTGGCCTGCAGGTGATTGTGTGTGTGTGTGTGTGTGTGTGTGTGTGTGTGTGTGTGTGTGTGTTTGCATGTGATGGAGCTGTGTGTTACCTGCAAGACGGAGCAGAAACTGGAAAGATATTTTTTACAAATCATCAGCTCTTGTACTGTACTCGGAGTGAGATGCAGGACTGTATCAAGAATGGAAATGTTTTATCTTATTTAGAGTTCTTGCTTTCTTTTATAGATATGCATTCTTCTCTTTATGATGACTGCAGTATAAACATACCTTAGTATCTTAATTCACATCACATGCTTCATCTTATACAGATAGATATGCAGAGATTGACCTTACAGTGCTGCAGAGGTCACACGCCTCCACGTGCTGCTTAATGGAAAGAAGCAGGTTAAAAACATGTCATTTTGACTTCAACTTAGAGAATCTATGGATGTTTTCTTTGTAAACTTTACCATGTTTTGCATTTGCTGTTTTTTTTCCTTTTCGATGGGAAACTATTTCTGCGCAGTAAAACGGCAGGAAACAAGCGAGAGGTGGACGGACCGAGTTGTATCTCTCCCACACACTCGCGCACACATCACCGCGGCGGCAAACGGGGAAGGGGCCAAGTGTGTGGGAGAGATGGAGGGAAGGATCGATAGAGCAGCGAAAGAGTGCTGTAAACCATGAAAGGAGACAAAAGCCTCCTGTTTTCCCACAGTGCAGCAGACTCTGTTAGCCTGGGAGCTACAGCGCTACCACCAACACTCTCTCACACTCTCACACACACACATACAAAAAAAAAAAAACACTTGCATACAATCATCCGGCTCGAGTGGAGTAATGGAGGAAAAAAATAGCATGTACCCAGGAAATATCAATAAGCGTCTCTGGGAACCAACACACACTTTAGCTGAGGGAGGAATAGTTTTATTCGGCACTCCTTTAGACCGCTGTCCGCCGGGGATTCATCTTCATTCTTTGTTTATGTCCTACGGTGCATCTCCAAACTTATTTCATGCTTGACCTGAGATGCCCACAGTGTTTTTCTGTCTGCTTCCAGAGCTGTATGTATATCTAATGTGCAACTTTTCTTTTTATCTTTTTATGCGTCTCTATTTCGGCCTAAAAAAACCTAAACACTGCTTCTTCCCGATGTAATACACCAGTCAAACTGAAACACACACACACAGATAACGGATAGCAATAACAATAACAAATAGCTCAAACATGCAGGGATGATGCAAGGAAAAAAAAAGCAGCTGAGGATGTGAAGGGTTAAACCTCGGCGCTCCGGCTGTTATCTAAAAGCACGTGGGCGAGTGTTTGTTGTGTGTTAATGACAGTTAGCATGTGTGCGTTTCTGTCCCCGCGTCGCTCCTCATCCACCGCCTCTGACGGATATCCGAGGGGACGGCGGCGGTGGCGTCTGAGGGGCCCCTGAACAGACCTGCACACACACACACACACACACATGCATGGACATCACTTGCACATAAAACAAGGCCAGTTTCGAAGCACGCGGCGCAGAGGATGGGCACAGCGTGTGTTTGTTTGACCGTGCACAGTATCACAGCGGTTAGCAGAGAGATTGAGGTTTATTTAACGAGCAGTCCTCGCTAATAATAACTCAAACAAATGCCCTTCAACTGTATGAGTGCAGTGGGAATACTATTAATGCTCATGTAAATAGCGGGCTATTTTCAGCAGGTTGTTAGGGAGGGGATGCGTGTGTGTGTGTGTGTGTGTGTGTGTGGTGGGGGGTGTTGTAGCATCTCATTTGTTTTATTGTCAGACAGAAATTGTAATTCAAGCAGCTGAGGAGGGAGGGTCCTGCCTGGGATGACTCAGATGAAAAAAGTTCTTGCTGTTGTTGCGTTTTGTGCAGATGATTTACTGAAACTTGTTCAAAGAAGAAGAAAGAAAGGAAAAAAAAGGAAAAGTAGGTATTTTTGTTCCTGTATATTTTCTGCATCTCATTTGCATTTGGAGGCCTCACACAGACTGAAGGCAAATTCACAGCTTTTCACATCTTCATCATCATTTTTACAGCTTTGGCTGTGCATTTTAGTTCATCCCTGCAGGAAAGGACGCCGCTATCTCAGCTGTAAATCCTTCTCACATCTTTACTCAGGAGTCAAAGGTCACACACTGCATGGTGCTGCTATATGAAACCTGACGCAGAGCCTCAGTACATTGTGATGCCTGCTGTCTCTTGACGGCCTCGAGGTTGATGCTTGTGCATTTTGTTGTTGTTATGTTGTGTAATTTTCTGCGTTATGTGTTTTGCATGGTGTGGGAATGTACGGAGGCGTGGAAATGTGCATGCTTACGTTCCCTGTGGTTTTCCAGTTACTGCAGTTGTCTTTTTAATCACCCCGGAAACCAATCTCTTTAGCAGATTTACAGTCATCTACAAAGGACGTGACGCTTCCTTTTCTGTGCATCTGTCCCCTCGATTGTTTCCCTGTCACCATATTTTCACCAAAGAAAAAAATATATATGTTTCACTGTACGGTGCAACAACAGAAAACCTGCATGTATCTTCAGCAAGAAAAACTAACAGGTCTGATAAATGGAGCATTTAGTAATTTCTTTATTTTCGAGTGAGAATGAAGTACATTCATTTAAAGTGTCCAAGTTATAAAACTTCTATGGAGAAGTTCACAGGGTCAGAGGAAGCTCTCTGAGGCATCTCTGCACATATGAACATATATTATCCATTTCTGATGTTCACATTTGTGTGAGTTTGCAAACAGGCGCGTTAGATGACATCATTTAAAGCGTCAGTCCACTCGTGCTGCTGTGAAGAAAGATTTCACTGCATGTTCTTCGATGACATCAGCTGTGAGTGGATGGATGGAGCGTGGGGATGAAGGGTGGTGGTGATGGCGGTGGCAAAAGGGGGGAGGAAGAGCAGCCTCCCACGTGCCCTGCTGTTACCACGGCAACTGGCAGGTGGCTTTCCCGGGCTGACGCAGGAAGTTCAACTCCTGCCAACCGCCACAGCTTACTTTCCTTTTGTCTTTCAATCTGTTTTCATTTCTCCACATTTTTTCTCCCCCCCTCCCCTCCCCTCGCGTTGCCACAATAAGCAGTCAAACAAGTCACTGTCGGGGTCGCGGGGGTCCGTTCCAAGCGCCCATACGAGCTAAAAGACTTTGCAAAGGCCGTCCTCTTCTCCATCATCCTCCGGCGCTCCCTCCCAACCTTCTCCCCTCATGGTTTTATTTATTTCCCTCCTGCTTTTTCTTTCTACCGACAGCTGCCTGCCCATCTTCCCCCTTTTTTTCCCCTCCCCATTTCTTTCTCTTTCTGTCAGTTTGTCTTTCATTTCGTACCCCCAGAGCGAGAGGATTCCTGCAGAGGAGTGGCATTTAGAGAATCTCGCTCTCCTATTGCTGTCTCTCCACTGGGGTTAGAGAAAATCAATCCCACTAATTAGATCTGTGCATCACTGTTATTTTGTCTCTACGCATGTGTGTGTGTGTGTGTGTGTTCTGCATGTCCTGTAATCTATATTTAATGTTAGGAAGCAGAGCTTTAAAGAGCGCCACAGCTGGCCTGTTTGCTAATTAATGACATTTTCCCCTTTAATTACCATTCAGTGGAAGCCTGTGCTCTGCTCTTCTCTGTCTTTGTCTTTGTTTTTTTTTTTTTCTTTCTTGCTTTATTTTTTCTTTTCTGTAATCTTCCAGTTCATCATTTGTTTTTTCATCTTCTCTCACTTTGCTTTGAGTCCTCCCCTCTGTCAGGCCTTATCTTCTAACTTTCGACCATCACCGTCACTGGACTCTTGAGCAAAGCACTGAACCTGAGGCGCTAAAACGGCCTCTCAGAGGAACTCAATTAATCTTCTGGATGTGCTCAATTTATGCATAAAGACGCCTGAATGTGGTGGAAATCATTTGTATCGCGATAAAAGACAAATTAATCCGTCGGACAAACAGATGTGCCACATTTCCAAGCCCTTTTTTTCCCACAGTTTTAGGATTGCTCTTATTATTATTTCATCTGCAGCGCCTTAACGGCACCTGACTCGTTCATCTCAACGCGCCCGCCCCCTAATGTTCGCACAATGGCTGTCGGCGTAAATGTGCGCTCATTTGCATTTTCTTTCGCAGATGTTTTGGTGAAAATGTGGTCAAAATTAGCACTGCCTTTGGACGGCTGGTTAGATTACAGGTCTGCATCCTCACACATCTGATGTGTTGATGTTTGGCAGGTGTAATTAAGAAAGTCACAGGTTTACCAAAGTTCAGAGTTCAAAGGTCAGGGATCTTCTGAGGGAACATCAGTACAAAATATTATTGAAATACATGCAGTAAATTTGGACTTACCTATAACCAGAAAGAATTATTTCTTTAAAAGTATTGACTTTAATGATCCATTTAAAAGTCATTTTCTCTCCATCAAAAAACACACAGACACCTGCCCTTGATAAATGACCACCAGGCTAACCAGTGCACTTTTCCACACACATTTCTTCAATTTTATTAGTTCAGAGGTATAATCTTTTGTCCTTTTTGTCCCATTTTGTATATTTATGTAAACAGTTGTTATAAAGCAGGTCAGCAGCCACCAGTAAAAGATTACTGTTGCAGCCATTTGTGCACGTGTGAATGTGAAGACGAGGGATGAGGTCCCTTTTTTCCATCTCTGTCTCTTATTTCCATCTCTTTCTCTTTTGCGGCTCAGATCTCAGATCGGCTGTTCGTCTCTCCCGAGGAGAGAGAGAGCTGAGTCTCCATCTGTCTCTCAGCCTCGTCATCCCTCTGCCCCTCCTCACCCTCCTCACCCTCTCTCCCCGGGATCTCGGTCTGTCACCACCTGTCACATGCCCGTCTCTCTCCCTCCGACCGCCTCTGTCTCCGTCCAACTGTCAAATGAAATTTTGACCAAACTTCAAACGACTGTGAGGACTCAAATGTGCAAAAAAAAAAGGGTACACGCCCATAAGCGTTTTTTCACACAATGATTTTTTCTTTCTTTTTTTTTGCCTCACATTCAGGTGCAAGCAGAACTATCAGTATTATTTTCAACAAATAATTTCAAGTTTCATAACTGGAGGCTGCCTGCACAAACCTTTAAGCTCTTCCAGCTGCCTGTGAGTGTGAAATACTCACAGGTGCACTTTGCATGTGAGATTTGACTCCAGAATGGCATTTATGGGAAAATGTAGTGGACAAAGTCATAGAGGATGTCTAAAACTACTTTAATTATAATAATCCTTCAATACAAAACTGAATGTTTCCCTTCAGTAGTCTATAAAGAGCCACCTATATATGCTATGACGAACGCTTGAATTGTCCCCATGTGATCATCTCCGCCATTTCATCTGCACGTTTCTTTCATCCCTGCACTTTTTCAGTCCTTTCTGACATGCACGAAATTGCAACGCCGGGGTCCCTCTCCGGCTCTCGCTGAGAGAAGGTAAACTATTTGTCAGCTCCCCTCACCTCCTCAATGGAAGTGTCAGCAAATCTGCGAGCCGTAGAAAAGTCGCCGTCGCGTATCTGCTTAATGTGAATCTGTGAGATTCACGGGGCGGGTGTCGCTGACGGCGGCTGGTATTACTATTTGGTGCTCGCAGATGTCAAATCATAAAAATTGTCAGCTTAGCGGGGGAAACCGCTCTTTTACCGCTCCCTTCGGTGGAGTTCGGCCCAACTGTCGGACCTGTGAGTGAAATAGCAGGTGACGACGAGGGGGGTGCGCCGCTTGATCCGAAGCCACTAAAGTATATAGAGGAAACGTGTGGAAGTTTTTTTTTTGAGGCCTTTCCACGCAGGACCTGTGAGGTTTTATAGTGGCAAGCTAGGTGCAGTTTTTAATGTTGTAAATTGCAGGCCTCAATGAGTGCTAAGTGAGATGTTTGTTTCTGCAGTGAAATTCATGGAAGTAGCCATATTGTCAGAGACTTGACTCACAGTCTAAACTCTTGAATTGGACTTTATGTTTTTGTGACTCATCATCATCTCCCAGGAACCGAGTCGTCAGCAGGGAGTGAAAGTTAACAATGAGCGTCGCTTTGCCTCCCTTTTTTCATCTCTGCGAGAGAGAATTAAAACCTCCGAGATCAAACTTACTCAGTCGAAGGCACGCCGGCTGCCCACACCTCGCTGCAACACCTCTGACAGGATGCTTTGACACGGCTGACAAAGTGCCCGTTGCTAAGAGACAAAGTGAGAAAATAGCACGGTACAAACAGGAGGAAAAAAAAACTCCAGATTAGTCTGAGATGCAGAACACGCTGGCATTCAGACACCTCGGCTCCGACCGTTTAGTGTCGTCTTGACATCGCGATCCGTTTAATTTCCGACAAAAGCTGAAGTTTCCTGGCGTAATTTAGCTGAACCCAGGGATAATTTTTAATAGCAGCTGCTCACATTCGAGCAGGGGTTTTTGGATGCACTTTGATTTAATCAGATTTTTACAGAAAGTGCCAGCCAGAGCTGGAGGAACCAATTAGAAGATGCATGTCATTCATGCAGACATTTAAAGAGTGAGCTGCATTACCGCACAATTACTACTTCTTGCATCCTGATCAGATGGAGGTATTTCTTTTGCAGTTAGAGGCCTTTTTCCAGTCTAATCCTCACCTGAAAACAAATAAACAGGAAAAAGTTGTTTATTAGTTGTAGTAAGTAAGTAATTTTTCCTTTTAAGCAGTGAGATCAGCAACAAGAACATGAATCACAGATCTGGTGGCCTAAAAATTGACTTTAGAATAAGAATTGCAACTCGCACCACTGCAATTTACTTCATTTGGGCTCCACATTATCTTATCTACAGTTCTGAATCAGTCCAACAGCAACTAATCACGTTGCATGAACAGAAGGAAAAGGGTAAATAAGGACTCCAGCTCAACTTCAGACCTCACAAAAACACTGAACTGAGACTTGAAACTTGCTTGTGATTTGCAAAATAATGAATCTGCCCCCCTCCAACACTCCCAGGCTTTCTTTCATTTGTGTTGCTGATGTTTCACTTTCTGCACACTTTCTGCACACTTTTAAAGTTTTGGTCCTTGATTTTGCACCTCGAGGCGTTAAGGAGTCACAGGTGTTTAACGTGAGTCCCACCAAGCTTTTAATCATAGTTTCTTTTTGTTTTTTTTGTGTCGCTGGGTGGAGTTATTTCCCCGTCAGACTCCTTCCTTCGGGCCGCGGCAGTTAGGACACTTGACCAGACACATTAAATTGGCCATTCGTCAACCTCCAGCAACCGAATCAGCCTTCCTCTCTCAGACTCCAGGGCCCCCTCGAGCACAAGGACTCTGAGAAAACACGGATTGAAACGCACCAGTTAGCCTAATTCTGTCCCTCTCTCCCCCCCTCCCTTTGCAGATGTCCCGCTGCCAGTCGCCTGAATCAAATCTCACCCTCCAGTCATTCATTCAGGGTTGTGGTGGGACGTGGGCTGTCTGCGCCGCGTCGCCCGCACTGGCTGTTCCCTTTCCGCCTTTATTTACGCCGCGTCTGTGAATATCCACTTGTATCCCACAGCAGCAGATGACATATCACATCCCTCTCAAGCTTTTGTCAGGCGGCTAAATCCCGTCCCCATCGCTTCGCCGGGCCAACGGCAGAATGGAAAACCTTAACTCACTCCTGCAAAGCCCCTGCAGACAGCGGCCGGGGCCCCCCGCCGCTCCCGATCAATTCCACTTCCTCTGAATATCAGTAAATCAAGCGGCGGCAAGATCCCTCCCCTGGTCCGTTGACGCAGACTAATTCTGCCGGTTTCCTCGATAGTGATCTCACTAAGACCCCCAGTGAATGAGGGGAGAGAGAGAGCGAGAGAGAGAAAGAACTAGTGTTGTATAAAAAGCAAGCCAACAGGTCTACGGAGCAGGGATTAGTGGGTAAAGTGGATTAGGAAGAGGTATTCTGATATTCCGCCCAGGCTGCAGAGAAGGTCTTTAGAAAAGCAGGGAAACATCTGCTGGAGCTTAGTGAGGCGATGAAAACACTGAATATCAGAATGGCTAGAAGACACACGCGCTAACGCAGTGAGAGATTTAAAACAACGCAGCCGTGGCACGAGAACGAGGCAGAACAAAACCTTCACACTTTAAATATATAAATGTACACACAGCAGCACCCTGGGGTGCTTGTGTTCTTGGCTCTGTGTTCGTGCATCTGTGTGAGTGTATTTTTGTAGATGCAGTGTGTGTGTGTGTGTGTGTGTGTTTTCGAGTGAGAGCGATTGCACCAGCTCGACAGGTCCTGGCAAATTAGAGCTCGCGTCCTGATTGAAGGCTTTGTGTTTTGAAAAGGACGCGCGGTCTCCGTTGCTCCTCTTTTTACCTCCGTCTCTTGTTGTCTGCTCCTCCACCGTTATTTACAGCTCCATCGCGGCGCTGACATAATGAGGACATGAGTTCCAAATGTGATGAAATGAGGTAAAACAAGGCGCCCGTCAGCGTCGTTTTCCGGACAGCTTTTCTAAAAACAGCCGGCGCCGCTTCCTTAACCGGGGCCATTAACTTAGAAGGGAGCCTTCAAAGTCCTGCTTTGACTGAGCAAACAGTCCAACAGGACGGTAATGTGCCGCTGAGCGCGGTGACGCTTTGATGGGACGGGCAGAAAGCACCGCGCTGCAGAGTGCAGAACTAAAGCGGAGATGGGAGTCGGAGACATTTAGCATCAGGAAAAAATGGATGACAGGACTTCACTGAGCTATTTTTTACTTTTGCTGGTGAGGAGCAGTGAAACAGATTCTTTCAGAGGTGTCAGAAACGCTCATTTCAAAAGCCTCCAGTGAAAACTCATCAACAGGAGCGCGACTAAAGACGACGATTTCCTTAATGGGCTGACGTATTTTTCTTAAAATAGAGAAATCAATTAAATAATTTCAGTTTTTTGTTGATCCTGCCGATTGGCTCATCTCATCAGCAGGAATGGATGTTCCTCTCTTCCTGTCGATGTTTTCTCTTCAGTTTTGGTAAAAT
>JBAJHX010000002.1:2480394-2508244 GCA_037176925.1 Amniataba percoides | reverse complement strand
CATCCTGCCTTATTTCATTACATATCAATTATTTCACAATATTCATTTGTAATATTGATCAACTATGTGACTACACTGTGTGATTTGTGGTCTTTAAACGTGTTAGGCTCTTTGTTTTCAGCATGTGACAGTCTAATTCATGATTTACACAAGCAAATGGAGACATATGTGCTTAAAGCTTCCTCGTGAAGGTTTAATACTTTTTTTTTTTAGATAAAATTTACAATGCATCCTTCCCTCCCTTTTTCTCTCCTCTCTCACTCCAGATCATCTGTAAGGTAGCAGGCCCGATTACGTCTGACAGAAAATTACTAATAGGAAACCACTGAGCTATGCCCTAAATGCATTTTTTTCTTCCCGTGCAGCCGCGTTGATAGATATCCAAGTACAACCGTCACAATCAACAAAGCAGATGCGGTGTGCTGTGCATCTCTTTTTTCAAGGCCTCCTAAAACTCTGAACAAATGAGAAGTGCTGGCATTTATATTTTAACAGTGAAGCCTTCAGAAACAACTGGTATGGATTGCGGTTAAAACAAATAAAGGCTAAAAGAGCACCGTGTAAGCAAGTTTCTTTGGCGTCACAGAGGCTGTTTTGTCTGACTTTCAGACGCCGAAATTGTCAATCAGTCTACATTTCATTGTTCTCTGCTGGAGAGTGAGCCCGCTCTGGATAAAAACACTCAGCGGGACCCGTTCACGTAACCGTTAGATGGACTGAGTCAAAGAAAAAAAATCAACAGAAGAAGAGGTATTGTTGTGAACTTTCTTCAAAACAACCTCAGAATAAATGGAGGAATGAATAAATGCAGCGATAATGCAGCCTCGCTATTGTTTTTAACGGTAATTTATTCACACACCAGAGGAATGTGTGGCAGATTCGAAAGGCTCGACTTCATTTCGATGTCAGATATTTTCTCACTTCTTCTCCCGCTGACCTCTCTTCCCATCCTGCCCGGCCGGGTCACGCCGGCGTTGCAGAAATCAAAGGAGATGCATCAAAACGCGCCCTCAAAGTAGCGTTCGACCTGCGAAACAAGCTCGAATCACAAATTCCACAGAGAGCAACCTCCGTATCCGAGGATTTTGCGAATCAAGGGAGTGGATGTGTCTCGTGCATTAAAATCAAGATAATCAACTTGATGGACGTACTTGATATCTGGATACAGTACCTGATTTACATGATGAAGAGATTGATTATCACAGAGCTTTATTCATTAGGACATAAAATATGCACACACACTTTCGCAGAAGGTAGTTGAGCTAAACTCTTTTTAAGAAGAAGTCCCATCTTGTTTTATTTTGTATCCGACAAAGCTGAACTCTTCATCTCAGCTCGTGCTCCCCCTGAATGAACCAACAGCAGCTCTGGCACCTTTTTTAACCATGAAATCTGAGATGTTTTTGTGTTGATCTTAAGCATATTCAACTTTGGTTGTGTCAAGGATAAAAGTCTAAGGACGCAGTTTCACTTGCTACTCGCAGTTTTGGATGTTTGGATATGAAAAATGATTCTGCTGTCCGGATTATAAAGGTGTGTTTGAGTACACGTGTACCACCCATATTCACTCTGACATGGTGCAGTACACAATCTAGTTTGGCTTTGCTTTGTAGGTTTATTCGTGTGACCTGTAGGCCTTTATAACTACAGAAATATCTGCACACTATGATGAATGCATCGATAGTAATGTAAGTTTTATTACTTTGACCAAGAAAGTTGTGTATTTCTTGCCATTTGTCAGTGATTTTTCAGTACAATACAGACAAAGCTCTGTCTGAGATTTCCATAAAAGTTGATGAAAATGTAAGGTCACAGTCCAAGAAGCAGATGATTTAATTACAGATGTAATAGTGCAACATACTCCTGTGTATAAAGCACTTTATGTTTCCGTATCAAAGTGGTTTTCTTCATTTTATCCTTATCAGTGCAGGAATTTCCTCCATTTAAACTTTTCACAAAAGCTTCCGTCTCCTCTTTTTCAATTGAGTGCGTATAGAAAAGTACGTTTGTCAAAGGTCAAAGACATGTAATGTTCCTCTTAAAGTCAAAATGTCTGCTTATTCTCACAGAGTCATGGCTGCCAGCATGATTTATGTCACTGTTTGCATTTTAAGGCAAATTCTGATCCAGAAACATGTTTAGAAATATCTCAAAAGGATTATCTGAATGGTTGGAGAGCACATCTATAATACCTATAATATACCTATAATCTGTATAATATCTCCCCCCATTTCTTTTCAGCCTCAAAAAAGGCAAAAAAAAAACCTTTAATAGTTCTTGCTAATAACTGGGTCGTTCTTTCATATAAAGCGTCTTTGCTCACATAAAACTGTGAGCATGTTCACCAAAGAGAGATAAAGAGAAAAGAGGACTCTATTGCAGAAACATCATTGTTTTGTCACTTTTCATACAAAGCAAAGCAGAAACTCTGAGACCAGCCTGAAACAGATGTGAGCCCTTTAACCTCAATCAGTAATTTCCTGTAATACCGGCGGCTTAAACAGAAGCTCTGCCGAGTCCACGTTCTGTTAAAAAAAACCACACACATTCATTAAAAATGGTCTGATTGTTTGAGGAAGTGTTTTGGTTTATGTTGAACAAAAAAGGAGTTTTAAAGGAGATAATGGCCGCCGTCGTTAATGGCTTTTTTTTCTGAATTTCATCATTGTTGCTTTACTTGTCTTTTACTAGTAGAGTGGCATAATTTGGGTTTATTTTATGATTTTTTTTTTTTGCCCCCCCCACCCGTCGTTCCTGCACACACACACACACACAGTCAGAACGGAGTGATAATAGAATCATTGATGAATGAGCTGAATGCAGTTAGGGAAGCATGAAAGAGAGAGAAGGGGCGTGTTGAGATTAACGTAGCACAAAGCAAATTGGGTTTGCCATTATTACACAATTCAGACTGCAGAAAGCCCCTAACCATGAGAGACAAATGAGGCCTGAGATTCATAAAAGCTCCATTAACGGGAGCAAAGGGAGTGAGGGCAGACCATCAATGGGTCCGTTTAATACCAAACATTTATAGATCTGTGTCTATGGCCTGTGGCGTGTAATGACTAGACTGCAGGGCTCCTGCTTTCCAGGGACATCCAGACCCGTAAATTAGGATCAAAATAGATTCTTTGAAAGCTTCCCCTTCTCAAACCGGTTGCTTCGTCTCGATCGCCCGGCTGTGATCCTTAGCCGAGCGGGAACCTGCTATTCATTAACTTTCTTTCCAATCCCGACTTTGTTTTTTTTTTTTAATTCGCCTGTTTGTCTTTTTAATTAAGCCAGATCCCGATCGTCCTCACAACCCCGTCGGTGCTTCCGCTCTGTAAATCCCATCACGAATCTCAGACTTCTCTGTTGTTCGCTCGGATGTCGGCGTTAGCAGGTGCGTCTGGAGATCAATGGAGTTGTCACCGACTCCATAAAGCCATCGCCATAACCATAACACAGCCGCCATAATACTCCGCTTAACTGACTGAGAACACATCATCGCCCATTCAGGCTAATGTGCTAATACGTCTTAGCGCTAATGTCAACGCGGCGGTGGGATGAGGCCCCCAGCGCAAACCAGATTATCCGTCCGTCTGACTGTCTCTCAAATGGCCAGAGCAGGGGAAATAGAGTGTCTCATTATCATCATCTGCAGACGGCTCTCCGCTAATCTAGAAAAAAACGACGCCATCAGTGTCTGTGAATATTTGCTTTAGCGGGCAGGAGCCTCTTGGAGCGGCGGCCGCGCACACTCATCACAAGTAGTGTCAGCGCTCGCCGCAAGGGCATCCGTCAGCGGCGTAGATGGATACAGATGGTGGGTCAAGTTTCAAACTGAGTGAGGAGAGAGAGGGAGGGAGGGAGCGATGAGCCGATTGGGGGATAGAGGGTTTCTGGGATTGTTTATTGCCGGGCTGTAATTGGATAAACCTGGCGTCTAACCTCTTTAGGCCTGTCACATTGCTTCATCCTCACGAGGCCAATCTCTGATGCCCTGATTGAGTTTATGCTCAATTGAAACTTATCAGCTTTTTTCTTTCTTCTTCTTCTTCTCCCCTCTCTTGTTTTAGGAGCGCTCGAACAAACAGTGTGATGAGGTTTTTCCTGGGCGGCAGGAAGTAACGTTTTCATTCGAGTTTAAATTATTCCCCAACTTGTTAACATACTCTCTCTTTCTGGGCTGCGCTGCGTTCAAGCTGTACGTCGATCGAGCTTTCCTTCATGTTTTGGCTTTTTAATTCCTCGGGGCTGTAATCCGACATGAAATTGCCCCAGGAGCGTCTCTGCGCCAGAATTACGCCCCACCAAGAAGTGCATGTGCAACTGCCGCGAGCACACGTGTGAAATCGACAGTAATCGCCCCGAGCAAACATATGCTAGTGTGAGATGATGAACAGTGGTATTTATTAAAAAAAATAGGGGGGGGGCATCTTCATCTTTCTCTTATAGGCTACATAATTACAGTGAAATCATTTTTAAATTACGTCAATTTACATTAATTAAGCTCACCATGAAGCCACAAACTAATTTGAGGGATAATAAGCTAACACACCTTTCATTTCTTGATAAAATTACACTTGCCTTGATGCAATTTGTCATCTTTAACAACAGTTTTCACCTCTTGGATTGGAGTAACTTTCCCGAACCGAGATGCTTCAGTCAAGTTGACTTTTGTCAGACCTCTTAAGAAGTATCTCAAATCTTTTGCTTTCAGGAGTCAATAAATTGAATCAAACAATGCCCCGTTTTATTTACAATATTTAGAGACCACCTGAATTCAGAACCGATTCCTGAAACCTTCTTGTTTCTGTCAGATTTCAAACAAAATGCAGACCACAAAACAAATTGTTCGAGATATAGAAACTTTTGTGATCAACATCAAAAACCTGAGCAGATTTAAATGTTGGACCTGAGACATGTAAACATTGGAAGTTTACCACAGTTGAGTTTTCCATGAAGATCCCACACACACACACACCTTACCTACACTGAGTTTTTCCCTCCTGACTTGCTCGGGCACACTCTCACACACTCTCACACACATTCTCTCACACACACTCTCTCCGGTGTAGTCGGTTTCTTTCAGGTCCGTCCATTCACCTCTCCTCTCACGCTGATTCGCGCCCCTCTGCCTTCCCCCCTTCATGAGTTACTTTCCAGAACCAAGGTGCTCTTTACATTTGAAAGACCAATTTCTTCTGTTGGATTAATTCATCAAAGTTGCCTCGGAGCTCACTGACCACGACGGCAGGAGCAGAGGAAGGAGACTCGAATGCAGCGAGAGCATGAAAGGCCGGCATCACTAACTTTTCTGCCTTTCTGCGGACGCCTCACTCGGAGCCATAATTTTGATTTACTGTAATCTGTCGCGATGTTTAAACCATTTGATCTGCTTTATGTTTGTCTTTTTCACGCTCACTTTTCTTCTTATTATTACTGCAAGTGTCACATCTAAGTTGAGAGGAGTGAAAATCTTCTTTGACTAACATGTGTCTTGAATATTTTTCATTCAGATAAACATAGTTGTGTGGTGCAGTCAACATTTCAGCCACAAATGGCTCCTAATTTAACCATTAAGCGTCGTATTTGTTTGTACGGTCATTTTCCTCCTCACTGTGGTTTTAATCTGTTTGATTTGTGCAAAACAAAAGCGAAGGAAGCTCTCATGAGTGTTTTACAGAGTGTCAAGAGAGCCATTGCTCCCTTTGGTCTGACTATAATTTGTGTTTCATTGGTCTGAAGTGTGAAGAAAAGTAGTTACAGGACGGACTTGGAAAACTGAGTTTCTTCATTCAGAGTTTTTGCACTCCTGTGACGTCCAAATGAACCCGAGAATACAAAGATCTGACTGGATTTAACATCATTTCAGAGAGCGGTTTAGCCTCAGTTTACTGTGTTATGCCAGGCTTTCCATGAGTAATTACCGACTAACAGATGTCAACATCTGTCTTCTACCCATAAACCCTTGTGTTTTGCAATTATTGCCTGTAATTGGTTTCAAATATGCTTTCACTACCCGTGATCCACACAGCGGTTTTATTGGAGGGAGACGGTGAATTGGGCTTCGTTTGTAAGTTATTACTGCAATCAGATGTAATCTTAAACACTGGACTGAATTAAAACGAACACTGAAATGTCGCTTTGTGCCTCATGGGAATTGTTAGCTGTGGTTAGTTTGCGTTCACGGTTGAAAAAATATATACACAAACTTCTTGAACCACTTTTCCTGTAAACATCTCTTGAACATGCAGTCACATTTTTTCACCAAAGTATTTGTTTAATCACCTCTTCGGTTTCAGTGCATGACTTCAGGATTGTATTGGAAAATGGAGAATACGATTTAGTATACGAAGTAAAAAAAACCCCAAAACATGAGCTATAATTTTATTTTGTCAGTGTAGATCCAATCAGGATTCATATGCATGACTTTTTATGACCAAACTAATCAAACTAAAATACTTAACCCTCCATATTAGTTCATGCAAGGTGAAATGGGCCAGTGTGGCGTTCTGCAGACAGCTTTCTTTTATTGCAGGATGTATATTTAATCTTCAGATTACCTGATAATTAATTGTTGCTGTTCAAAATGAGCACAAACGATGAAGTCGTTTGGACTTGTTTGGCAGAGTTGAACAGATCGCCGGCGATCATAAATGGATCTTAATTAAGAATTACGAACCCTCGCTGATATAACTGCATCACGGAGGATTCAAGATGTAACGTCTGCTGTCACTCCTCAGTTGAAAACTACCCACACACTGTAATTCAGTGTCAGTGTTTTATTTTCCAATTTCCGCCGCTCTCATTGCTCGGACGAGTGCGTTAACTTGTTCGCCTCCGTCTCCGGTGTAGATTTGTAATTGTTTTTGTTTTATTTGTCTTTTTTTCGAGAGGGTAGCAGGTTTAGCCGAATCAAAGAGGGTCCGGCACATATTTGGCTTTTCCTCTTCCTCCTGACCCAGGATGCCCCCGTCCTCCCCCAACAATGACTCCCATTCTCCGTACAGCGGCTGGTCCAGTGTGTTAGCCGGGGTTGCATCCCTGTTCATTACCAAGAGTTTGACGAGGGCCCCAGATGACAGCTCAGCCCCTATATTAACTCGGCCACTCGCCAGATTTAAAATCAAATTAGCTGAACGGCTGAATGAAAGCCCTTTAAAGCTCCCCACACACAAACACAGCGAGAGAGAAGAATACTTGATTATGCATTCAAACCTTCGATTTAAGTGTCTCGGACGCGCTGGTATTATAAAGGAACTGTATATGTTGTACAAGATAAACATATTATGGAGAATATGGATATTACTCTCATGTTATTTTCATAAACAAGCTCTAATAGTCCTCGCCGTCGCCGAATGCCCATCAATTCAACGACACCGACTAAAATGCGCTTGTCGTTCCTCTCAATTAACTTAAAGTCATAATTGGAAAAGGCTAAGTAGCTGTCGTCTGTCTTCAGCGTGGGCCGGGAAGCTGAAGTTCAGTCGGAGGCTTTTAAGATGTGTGAGTGTGTGAGTGTGTGTGTGAGTGCTCTCCGGTTGCTATAGTGTGATTTGCAACAGCACACGACTGTCAAAAGCAATGAATCACATTACTTAAGTCAGTCATTAAAGACGCGCTATTCCTGTTACACAAAGTACTCACATCCAGCGGCGCCTCGCGACACCAAAGCGAGCTTTAAAAGCTCTCACCTGTGACATCCCTCTGTTTTTTTTTTTCCTCCACTGTGGCAAAATCTTTGGCGGTTAGTGCGGCGTGTTCATCTGACATCACCCGTCAATCAGTCCTCTTTGTCCTTGGATCCTCTGTGCAAGAAAGAGACGGTGACAAACCGTAAACGAGGAACATGACAGTTTTTGTGCACTAAACAGATCTGTCAGAAAAAAAAGGGGTTTTACAAACAACAACAACAGTGTGGAAGCTTGTGTGAATTAGACGAACGTTCAATTACAATCGTCAAATATCACTAATGGAAAATAATGAAAAAAAACAAAGTCAGAAATTGTTCAGACGGACTTTATTTTTGAACTCCACAGGAAATGTGTTTGCTTCTCGTTTCTTCACTTCAGTGTCTGACCTTAATTATGCAGAACGATTCAGGCTGTTCTCTAAAGGGGAAAGTTACTCCCTAAAAACCAGATTTTAAGATGAACATGTCCCGGCATGATTTTGTGAGATCACAGCTGATTTGGAGGAAAATCAGAGTCCAATATGTAGAGCACACAATCGTGAATAGTCAATACAGGAATCTTGTGTCCAGTTGAACATTTTCAAATTCAACTTTATCTTTACTACTACTTTTTAACTTAGACTAAAATTCTGATCTAAAGCGGCGTATTTTGTATGTTTCTTAAGAAAAGTTTGCTGGTGTTTAAGCATTTTTTTAATCAGGTACTTAGATTAGACTACAGTGCACGTAAATACACATAGAAAACTTTTTTCTATTGTTAAAAGAGAGGAATCTTGTTTCTATAACTTTGTAATTCACATTGCTGTTAACAGTTTTCAGGACTATTTCCTGAATCGACAGTAGTTTAAATCAAACAGGACGACTGAACGTTATGTTGCAGTTGCATCTTTTAAATGTGATTTTTTTCAGTGCTGTTGGCAAACTAAATTACATTCACCTCACTTTACGGTGGAGGCAGAAATATCAGTGAGGTAATGGCTGCGGTTTATGTAAGGAAATGTGTTTGTAATTTGGGTGAGTCAGTGCGTTAAAGCTGCGACTTTGAAAAGAGACAAATTGAATCCGAACATTCATAAATTCTGTTGGGCGACATCGATAAACTCAGCAGGAGGAGTTTTTCTTTTTTTCCCCCCAAAAAATATGTTGCCCCTGCCTGGAAAATAAAAAGCTGTCATATCACAGACACCTCTGTGCAAAGCCGGCGTGCAAGATGGCGGTGATCTCAGCGTGGTCAGTTGTAGACGCAGTACCACCAGGTGATTAATAAGGAGGAAACAGACTGACGCAAGAAGTCCCAATATCTTGCCCCCATGCTGCTTTATTCACATGCCCGCCCCACCGTGTCTTCTGCACCCACTCTCTGCTGTAATGAGGGTCCCTGGAGTGCTGGAAAAAAAAAAAAAAACTACCCTCTTCCTCCAACCACCCGTGGCGTGTGTTCATGCAGTGTGTGCTCATTTGCTCATTGACGTAGCTCCCTGCCGGATTTATGTTGAGGTTTAATGGAAAAGGCTTTTACAATACAAACAGCGGTACATGGCACATGTCATTATTAGCTCAGGAAGGAGACGGCAGTTCGAGCACGAGAAAAGAACATTTTCACCTCCACAGACGAGGGAGTTTTTACAGAAGAGACGCAGCGATTGGACTTTTTGTGGCCTATCGTGATTTTATTTTTTAAGTCTAACCTGCCAATTTTCTTTCTTTTTACAAACCACAACAAAGCATAAACTAACATTTTTGCAACTTTTTTTAATGCCATTGCATCACCATCACCCATTACTGCACAAAAAGGTTTTGATCATCTTGTTCAAATTTCAATTTTCAGTGCATTTATCTAAATTTGTAAGCTACTTGTTGTAGGGATGATGTGTTTGCCATTTAAACTGCACTACAAACTCCATCTGGGCTAAAAATGAGAGATGTTGCTGCCGTACACGCTCATAAAAAGCAGAGTACAGCCTTCGTGCTGCGAAGTGATAATGGGTTAAACTTGACCCTTCGTCTTTGAATTTGGATTGCGTTTTAAATTGTTAAGGTGTGCAATAATGTAATTTAGTTGCTCTTTTACGCCGTTGAACTCGTAAAGACGTTAAGAAATTGCAGCCAAAATCCAGATGCAGACTTTAAAACGTCCAACCGCTCTCCTATCTTGTGCATTACTTTATTTGCTTTAATTGTACATCAAATGGGGACCTAACCGTAAAATATTTTTTTCTTTCCCAATGGACTGATCTTTTGTCCCTTTCTAAATGTCATCAGGGGGCCAACTACAAGCAAAAAACCCACACAAAAGAATCATTGAGGCCCATTACATTACACGGAGATAGACTGTGTGGGTATGTCAAGGACTCTTGCATAGCAATTACTGTTAAAAAATAATTGATTGCATTAACCTGCCCTTTCACTATTTTACAAGTCCGATCCATATTCCTAAGTGGCCATGTAGTGTAGGGTTTTAACCTAAGAGGAAACGGCGTAATGATTTTGTCAGGCTGGTATTGAATTGCTCAGTGGTGTTGGCGTTGCTCATGGTGTGCTGCTTTTCAAGCATCCACGCCACGACGGAAATGTCAGTGTGTCATTTTCCATTGAGAGGAACGCGCACGCGGACACAAACACATTCATGCACACGTTTAGATAAAGCGTTCACACTGTTTCTTCTTTTCTCTTTTATGTGTTGAGCTGGTAAAAGCTTTCAAGAGGAGAGACGTGTAATCGATATCTTTAAATTTAACACTTAAAATGGCAAGAAATCACCAAAAATGAGAACTCCGGTTTTTAGCATGCAGAGGAAATACAACTAATTAATCTATCAGATGCACGACAGTCTAATCAAACTAACTGTAAAAAATAAATCTGACTTAAACGACCATGCAAATTATGTGATTCATTTAGTTTATTGGCCAAACGTCTGCAAACTGATATCGGTGCAGCAGACGTCAAGCCGTCAGATGCTTTTTCATCTTGTTTTTTATTTTATTCGCGAGTTCATAACTTTTCATCGTGCACACACTCCTTTCCAGCCGACTTGAGAAGCAGCAAAGTGCAAAAGCGTGATGTTTGATGCGATACAAACGCCATTAAATGAATGAGTTCAATAACCACCCCCCATCACCACCACCAGCTCGCCCCGAAACGTCGGCCTCTTCAGCGTCTTCCCTCTCTCCCTCTTTTCAAGCTGGTGCTGAGGGAGAAATATAGATTTGATAAGGCCACTTGGTCTCTCGCTCCACATCCATGCAGTGAAAATACATTTCCCCCCGGACACAGAGCCGAGTCTCATCCTTCCTTCTCCTGGAAGATTACAAAGCAGGAGGATGACACAATCTGCCTCGCTATCCCCGCCGCATCAGCGAAGTGCCATTCCTCGGCCGCCGTCCGCGGGTTATGATGACAAGCCTCCCAAACTGCTCAATCCATAACGTCTGGAGCTGCACCTGTCTGCCAAACTTGTGTATAATTCATTATTATGTACTTATGGATTCCTGCACGCCTCACAAAGTGCAACTCTGATTCACAGCGAGGGAGGGGGGGCGGATAGAAAACGCTCTAAACCAGCTTTATTGTGAGGAGCACATTTCTCCACCAAAGATAGATGCTTCGTTATGTCAGGGCTTTACTAGCGCCACTAAATCATTTGACAGCAATGTGGCTGAAACAGAGATAATTATTGACGGCGTTTAATGGCGTGGCACCGACACATGTAACTCAATGAGTCACAAAGGACCCCCCCTTCCTCCACAGCTCTTTTATTTCCCCTCCCTGCTTTTTTTGCTGCATGTTCTCTCTTTTATCACGCGTGTTTGCAGGATTCTCTTTTATCTATTTTTACTGTCTGTCCCTCGCCTCGTCCTTCTTGTCATTACATAGTTGAGAGAACATTTGTTCCCACCCTGCATTGCAACACGCTGCAGTTGCATTTAAGCCATTAGTCTTAAAATGTGTTTGTGTCAGTGCGTGGCCTGTTGTTGTTCTCCCGCCGCCTCCTCCTCCTCCTCTGCTTTTTCTAAGGCTGATGTGTCTTTCATTACCGGGGTCTGACAGCGCTGAGGCGAGCGGACGTCTGTTTGTCACCCTCTAATGGGGCTTGGCAGCCTACAAGGTGTGCGCGGCACCTCAGAGAGAGTGGCCTTCTCCTTCTGTCTCCCTCGGCGGAGGAAAAGACCAATAACACCGCCCCGCGCATTCGGCCCACTGTTCAATTTCACTTCACGTCCGCCGTCAGCGCCGCGAATTGGATCAGGCACCTATGGACAAATTCCACGTCCAGTTGACTTGATGGGAATTGACCAAACCTCGGCAGGATCTCACACGGTGCTGGCTTTGATCCCACTCCGGCTGTCAATTGCAATATACAGTTTAGAAAGTGAGGCCATCTAATCCATTTTGAGTAAATCCTGCCTTTTGGTGTCGGCCTATCGACCCGCGCTCTGCTGTACTGTTGCTTATCCATCGCTCCTGAACAAATGTTTCCATTTGATGGCTTCCCAGGCAGACTCATTTTAAGGCCACGGACCACCATTTGATGGGACTTTTATTGGATCCAAATAGGAAAACCTGGTTTGAATGTGGTATTGTGGAGCCTCACAGATATCCCAACAGAGTCCTCCAGTTTAAGCATCTGTTGAGTAAAAGTCCAGTTTTATCTTGTGCACATTTTCCCATTAAAATCTTTTCTTTGCTTCTTGACCATTGTGAGGTGTGTGTTCAGGTAGCGTACAACCTTTCTGAATGAGTCCTTGTGTTAGTTTAACGTGAGGGTGTAAAACTAAAGAAATGGTGAAAAACGACTCAAAGCTTCACCCCCAGCGCAGAAACGCCCTCCAAGATCTCGTCAGCTCAAGAAAATCTGGCATGAAAACACACTGATAATCCTTTCTGAACAATACATATGACAAACAATCACGTCTTTATGGTTGCAATATGTCAGTTGTCACTGAAGCTACAGAAAGCTACAGACCTACTACACAGCATGATAATGAACACCACCTCTGCAGTGTGGTCATCCATTTAAACCAATAGTGCATCCACTTACTGAAATCAACTATATGAACAACTCTTTCACATTTGTCATTTAATTCAATTCCAGCATCAAATTTTGGGACTGTTTCCATCAGAAAAACATCAACATGGGTCATTTTTTCATAAAAGAGCTTCAGGATTTCGTTATAGAAATAATGACTGTCCTCTTCGAGATGCAAAGATGGAATAAATTTTATATTTCTAAATGAAAAAAAGAGGTTAGGGTTTCTGTTAATCATGACCAGGATCCTTCCCTCGATGCACAGTGGGTACGTGTGAGCACACAATACAGGCCTGCTGAAAGATTCTGAGTCAGACTCCCAAAAAACCCACAAAAAACAAATCATTTTTGTTCCAATAAACAGCACCGTCCTGCCAATAAGGTGCCAGAGAGAAAAAACAGAGTGTGACTTCCACACCAGATACCGCCGCTTGTGTCCAACCTTTTCACTCTCAGTCAATATCAGCTGCTCTTAGCCATGACGACAACCTTTCGCTAACCCCGGCCGGGAGGAGACTGTCTGCAGATAAAATCATTCACGTGGGTAATTCATTATATGCATCTTTTTGGTGGGTTGAGTATGAGAGCATGTCAGTATTTTTGCATAACAGAGGTTAAAATGTCACATATTATAATAAATATTTAGCATTTTCTCAAAGGCTTGACTCCTTTCGAGGACATTGTTTGGTCAGGCAGAAGAGAGAAAAGCTGGAAGAGGAATTGGAGGAAGTGTAATAATGCTGATAGATGAGGAAAAAAATGGAGACAAAGAAAGCGAGATGAGTAAAATGATTAAAACGGAGCATCACAGTGGGGAGAATAGATCCCAATCCTGCTTTCTTTTTTCTTCTTCTGACTGTCAGGGCGCCACAATGAGTGGCCTGTCGCCGCCGTTAACACACATCCAGACCACGGCCCACGTCTTTTTTATTAATCCACTACCTTAATTTGATCCCACGGAGGAGGGAGGGAGGGAGGGAAGAGGAGAGAGGAGAGGAGAGGATGCGGCTGATGGTTGAAATATCTTGTGGGAGTCGGAAAAACCTGCTTTTTCTCTGCTCGGAGATGAAAGGTTAAAAAGCCTGATAGATCTTTCCATTTTTAAATGCACCTTTGCGCACGATGGCGAAGCTCTCTCTCTCTGTGCACATATGTGTGTGTATGTGTGTGCATTTTGTGCTGTGAGTGTTTATCTGCATGCTGGGTGTGTTAGAATGGGGGGGGGCGCCGGCTAATAACAAGATGTTCCTTTGAAAAACCGCAGAGCATTCATTCCCGGTGTGTTTCTTTCAGGCGAACGGCACAGGGCGAAATGTCAAACATTAGAAATAAACAGTCTTGTCATGACAACTCTTGACGGAGAGAACAATTCTGGGGGAGAAAGTAAGAGAGAGGAGGGGGGAAGAGTGATAGATGTGGCAAGATGGAAATAGAAAAGGATGGAAAGGTGAAGGGGGAAAAAAGCGAGAGGGAAGATGAAGAAGCTTCCTCTTTTCTGCTCTTCTCTTTGAGTCAGCCTGCCAGTCCCTCCTTCCAAAGCTGCTGAAGCTCCTTTCTCTCTTTTTTCTTCTTCTCACCATCTTATTGTCTCTTTCTCTCTAAATCTTTTTCTCTCCACCGCCGCCACGGGAGAAACCTCCTGGTGTCTCGCTCTGCTGTTTAACAGTCCACACATCATTAGCGGCCGGCGAGCTTTCCTTTTATTTCGTTTGATTCGCGCCTCTGATCTGCTCGCGATGCTCCTCTGAAGGAGCGGCGACAATTTTGGGATCATTTTGGTTTATTAGCCAAGTCCACCCTACAAAAACACACAAAAAGGAGGATTCATGCGTCGTTTCTGTACACAGTTTTAATGTCTGAATTTCGACCTTCTTGAAGCCGAACAACAGAGAGGCAGATTGTAGCAGCGACGCTATGCAGAGCTTCTCCATGGGAAGTAAATAACCGAACAAAAATCTTGAAACACACCAGCAGTGGTAGTTTTACTGAGACATGGGGATGATGTTTCGCAGCTGGAAGCCCTACATTTAAATGAAAGCATAATCATATCTCAAACAGTGGTTCAATGAACCGACAGAGGCGGATTCTGATCTGTTACATAAAGGTAACTGACTGAAATGTGCAGTGGTTAAGTGACTGGAAGCTGCTAGCATCTCAACCCGCAAGACAGGCAGAAATAATAAAAAAGGTCAAATTTACAGTGAAATATAATGTAAAATGTCAAGAGGGAAGTGCAAACTTGTGCCGCCGCTGACTAAATATTAAACGTCTCTGTAATAAATCCCTTCACTGACGATCTGAGTTAAATTGATTGCCTGACCTTGAGAACGTACCTTCAGGATTTTAAACCGAGCCTCTATATCTCGCAGTTTCATGATTAAAAACAATAATTGTGGAACAGCAGAAATCTCAGATCCGGATCACCGGCAGAAATCTGATCGACACTTCCTTTGCCCAAGGCCAGCGTGCTCTCAAAATTTCATGGCAGATTTTCCTGACTGACAGACTGAATATCTAACCGTGTTCTGAACCAGCAGGCGTAAAAAATGATGTTGATGGGCGATTCAGAGCTAGAAAAAAAATCTCAACATGAAGATGATGTCATTACCATGTTAATGATTAAATGGCCGTACTGTCTGCTGCATGTCTCGCTTTCTGCATAAATCTAAGCAGTTTATTACTCATCACGTGCTTGTGGCGTATGCAAAACCACAATATCTGAAGTAAACAGAATCAGATCTGTAATACATTTGCAAGACAAAGCGAGACAACCATAGCTGTTCCGTCATAAATATAAAAAGGTACAAAGATGTGCACATGTTGGCAAAAACAAAAGCACAAAAAAAAAAACAATGCAATTGTGTGCAAAGACTGAGGAAAACGTGCAAACAAAAGCTGCACACTTTATCTCCAACGTGATGACAGTATATCAGGCCTGTTGTGGCCAATAGATTAATGAACGGTCTTTACTGGCTGTCAGCGCCGTGCGTCCACTTCACTTAAACTGTTTTCAATGATGGACCTTCCTTTCAGCACCGGGAGGTTTTACAAATTGCTCACTGCCAAAACCAAAAAAAAGTCAAATTACTCACAGCTACATACAGTATATGTAAAAAAAAAAAAAAAAAAAAAAAGAAAAAAGAAAAACAACAGCCCTCACTGCTCTGGAATAATGTTCAGATTGGACAGTGTAGGAAGCGGTGTGTGTTTTATTTAGCAGAGCATGATGATGATGATCTGCTCATAATCAGTCTCAGTTGTATAAGCATAATCGTGACCTGTTGCTTTATTGGGATGTTTTCTTTGTCTGTCGTTCACTAAGTGGTGGTGGAATATAACGTACTGTTTTGATGTTATTTATGTGATGTACCAGAGCTTCATGCACTTTATTTATCGAGTGAAGGCTGTGCGTTTAATGTGCTTGTGATTCATGTGTTTATCCAGAGCTCTCGGGGTCGAGCTGCTGTTAAGACTTAGGCAGGTCTACAAAAAGTCCAGCACCAGCTACGCTAAGACGAAGCAATATTTTGAACATTTTAGAGAGGGTTTCACTTGTTTCTGCAAACATTTGAATGTGAATCTTTTACAGGGAATCTCAGCCATTTTGGGGTAAAAATATTTTGACACTAAGAGACAGATTCACTAAATTTGCCCTGAAAAGATGGACATAACTAAAGTCTGTCATGAAAAACCTTGGCGCTGTCAACTAGCTTTAGAAATAAAAGAATCGTGAATAAGTCAAGTCTTCTCATTTTGGCCTGTGCTGACGACCTGCTACCTTTGAACATCGTCTACATTAATCTGTCCATCCATCACGTCAAACTCAGCAATCAGACGTTCCTTCAAACCCTTCAGAAACTTGTCAGCATCCTTTAACTCTCATCATCTGGAGCTGGTTTTGGTGTTGATGACATGTCTTGGAGGAGCTCTGGGCTGCATTTCTGGCTTCAGTATTTTCCAAGTATGATGAGGCGGGAAAGTCGCAGCCCTGGAAGGCGAAATCCTCTTCTCCCGCCGCACGCCACCTGGAACGTCAGTCATGATTGTTCCAAAGTGACACCCGGCATCCAGATTCTGCCATCACTTGTAGGCGCTCACAATAACACCCCCCACACACACACACACACACACACTGTCGCCCTCCCATCCTGCCTTTTTTCGTCTATTCACTCGCCTGTCTGGAGCGCTGACTGGTTCATCCTCATTTGCTCCACTCATATCTCCAGACTTGACATCACCAAGCAGCCGCCACCACTCCTCCTTTTCTCTTTCCTCTCCTGCTCTTGATTGTTTTTGTGTGCAGTCTCTTTGTTTTTGCAGACTGCTGCTGATTAACCAACGCAAACATCAGATTTGACCCTTTTCTTCATCTGACTCGTCGCTTTGTCAGACTTGAGCACACGGACATTAAACGCCTCTTGCTTCGTGCATCATAAACATATGTTGAGATTTTTTTTCAAGCAAAGGTAAACAGGAACTGCTGGAAGGCAATGCAGACTTTCCAAAGATGTAGACTAATAAAGACCAAAAATGGAGCCCACAGTTAAATACTCGACGCAGTATTACACTTCCTGTGGTGCCAACTTTCAAAACACACTATTTACAAATAAAAACAAAGCAACAAGAAACATGGTGCAGACAAATTATTCTCTTTATCATGAAAAGCCTCATGTGATGGCATTTCTTTGTCGCCCACGTTGTTGTGAGAATAACCGGATGTCTATGGCGTGAGGTAGTAAATAAAAAGGGAGAGAAACGCGAGCCAAGCTAAAGGTTCAAAGGGCTAATCGCACAGTTTCATCAGGTTTCTCTTCAGTTTGCCTGTCGATGTACATAATATCGGATTTTTCCACCATTTTGAGTTTCTTGCATCATTCATGAGGGACGTCTTGTTTATCCCTTACCTTGTTAGGGAGTCAAGAAGATGTAGTTTCATTCTAAACGCAGCTCTCATCGCTTGAAAATGCTTAAAAAGTCAACGGGATGCCGGGAGAGGTTTAAGATGGGCGAGGTGATGAACACGAAATAAAAGAGATAGACAGATAGAGAGAGAGAGAGAGAGGGGAAGAGTTCCAGAGGAGATTTTGATTGGCCAGCGCCTCTCCAGGTTTTTAATCTGCCTGATCTGTAATTAGCTGCAACTGTGTCGCAGCCAGACCTGCTCAGAGAGACCGGACGGGGGTCTGCAGCACACACACCTCCACACGGGCCGAGCCAGACGCCCGCAAACATACAAGGCCGACAGAAAGAGGGGAAAAAATGCACACAAAGCTGCACACAGAAGATTCTTGCACACAGTTTAGAGAGACCAAACACTCCATCACATCGGCGGGTTGAAAGCTCATCTTCCCTCTGAAGCAGATAAAATGAAAATATTACAGCACCTTCCAGAAATCCACTGAGGGACAAACTCCCACGTTATGCTTTTATATCCGCTCTGTAAACACTTAGAGAAAAAATAAAAATCACCCATCGACACACATTCACTTACCGCCTCATCTCCCTGCCTTTTCCTCTGCGGCGGCTCTCGCGGTGTCTTGCTAGCCTCAGGCTACACGCTGCTCCTGATTGCTACGCACCCGCGCGAACGGCGCATCAAAAGTGGCCCCCGCACAGGGCATGTGTGTGTGTTTATGTGTGTGTGTGTGTGAGTCTTACATAGGTCATTTGGCTCTTTTTCTCACAGATTAAAAGGCTCAGGACAAATGAAGAGCAACCAAGTAATCTCTCCCTCTCCGTCTCTGCAGGGTGTGATTTAATAAGATTGATTTTCACAATACATGACTGAGGAGGTTTTTTTAACGGCTATTTTTATACTTTTAGTGCCGATGACGGCTCAGTACTGCTTCATTAAGTTTTAATGTCTGAGAATTTCTGTGCATATGTTTGCAGAAGATGTAAAATAAGAGAACAACACTTTTTTTAAAATTATATGATGTATTTCAGACGTCTGGTCCAGTGGCTCCTGACTCCAGAATTTGCAGCCCTTTATCACATCCTGCATCCTTTATGGGCTCGAAACATTTCGGCCTCAGAGTCTGAGCGATTTTTCAGAAAATGCTGCATTTAAATCTTTCATGGAGGCCCGAAGAGGTGAAACAATCCGGTGTTTCACAAGAACAAAAGATCTGAGAAGTACAAAATGATCGCAATTTCACAGAGCAAAGTATTTTTCTTGTTTCTTGTCTTATTCATCAACTTGACCCCTTTCATTAATCTTGTCCACCTTAAAACCACATTTTTTTTCTTTAAAACACCCATTAACCTATTTTGGAAAACACACAGTCCCAAACAAGGTTTAGTCCACCATCAACCTGTTGTGAAAACACCTGACTGAGGCACCTACTGATTTAGTCCACCTTAAACCTGTGTCGGGAACCATCAGTCCACCTTAAATCTGATTTAGGTGCTACCAAAATAGCCCACAGTAAATGTGTCCATCCATTGATTTAACTGACCTCGAACTGATGACCATTGTAAATGTGTCAGGAACCGCTGATTTAGTCCACCTTAAATCTTTATGGGAACAGGTGATTTAGTCCATCTTAAATCCGTTTTATTGACAATACCTCTCACCTGTTTTGGTAATGACAAATGGAGTCCACCTTAAACTCTTTAGGAAGCCGTAGTTTGTTCATCCATTGATTTAACTGACCTCAGAGCTGAACGTCTGATTAAGTCCACCTTAAACCTGTTTTGTGAAACACTGATTAAGTCCACCTTAACCTTCTTAAAGCCATGCACACTGCAGAAGAAAACAAATAGAAGAGATTTCTCTGCTTTCCTTTCCCTTTTTCTTTTTTTTTCCTGTAGCGTTTCTGTTTATGCAGTCAGACAAACACACTCTGCGTCATTTTAACATTTCAGCTTCTCCGAGCGGGAACAGATCTTGACCTCAGCCCAGCGGAGCAGCACTACCCCCGGGCGGGCGTCACGTACGCGGCCTCCAAAGTCTGCTCAGAATGCGTCTGCAGCGCGGAGGGAAGAAAAGGGTGTGAAATCACGACGCTCCTGTCGAATGGGGGAAATTTGTACGTTTTGTCACGCGTGCACGCAAAAAGTTGCACACCGATTCTTTCCGCTTAGTTGATCTCACGCCGCGAAGGTGCGTTTCATGGGAAGAGTGCGAATGCTGCACCTGTCAGTCCCTGATTGTCAAGCCATGTTCTCAGATGCACACACACACACACACACGCCACCCATGTTCATAAACTCAGAGAAACTGCCAGAGTTGTTTTCCTGCTAATTGCCTATGCTAATTTTATCTCCAGAGTAGCAGTAAAAAGTATTAGTGCAAAGCTTTTCTCGGCGCTTAGATGTTTTTCTGTCCCTGACGTCTTTGAAGAAATAAAAAAATAAAATGAAATAAAAATCTCTCTCTGAAAACTACAGTAAATCTTGATTGTAAAAACTTCCACAAAAATTGATGCTCACGTTTGTGGTGATGATTCTTTGCTTTTCCTCCTCACAGTTGGAAAGAAAAATGCATACGTTTGTGAGGAAGGCACTTAAAGGCTCTTACTCCGACAAAAGCAGCGGCGGCTCCCTTTACTCATGCAAACATTAGCGTCTCTCTTCCTTGGCCACAATTACTACCCTCTCAGTCTGAAATGCGCCACTTATCGGCCTGGGCTGCGACCTCCAATCGTGCCGTGACCTTTGAACTCCTGAGCCCGGCGCTGGGATATTCCCATTTGGGTGGCTCGGTATTGACTCGGAGGTTATTGGTTCAGCTAATTGCTATTTGCATAGCTTTATTAGTATCCCAGCTCTGCCTCCGTGACATTTCAGTCTTTTTTTCCCTTCTCTCTCTCTCTCTCGCTCTGTCTGTCTCTTCGTCTTGTTCCTTCCATTCTGGGGAGAGGAATTAGACAGTGTTTGGTGTGTGATTAAGTATTCATGCTTAAAGTAGCGACGGGCGGATCTCAGGAGGAAGAGCCATGGAGGAGGAGAGCAAACATTAATATGCGCTTAATAACTCTTTCTATCTGCTTCCTTGTTTTTTCTTTTTTTATATCCCTGTTCCTCTCTTTGTCTGTCTGTCTGTCTGTGGCTGGGTTCCCCCTCCACATATTTTTTGGGTGAATTATAAAATATTGAATTTGAAAGGATGAATGGAAATGGAAGAAAAAACCCATGAAATTTTAATGTTTTTTTTTGCAGAAAGAAGAAGCTATTCAGTAAATATCAATGGAGCGCACATTTGTTGAATAGTGAGAGAAATTTGACTTTTCTGTTCAAACAAGTTAACAGAGAGCAGCAGCTTTGGACCTAAAGGTTGCCGGTTTAACTCCTGAACCGGTGGGACGAATGTTGATGTGAAGGTGAGAGAGTTTCGATAATGTACAGCATGTAGGATTTATACAAACATACACACACAACTATCGTCAAAACACATTTTCTAGCGTTGCTTTACAAGATGACAGACATGTGTGATACGTTTTGCACAGGATCGGCTGACTCTTAATCGTATGCTGTCAGAATTGCACAAACATTCAGAATCAGTAGATCGACTCAACCTTGAAATTAGCATCTTCTGCAGCTACCTTTTTTTGTCTTCTATTTGTTTGAATACTTTCTCTTCAGCCCACCTGATGAACATCATGTGTCTGTTTTGCAGCAAAGTTTTTTAGGAAATTGACTCTGACTCTGTTTTTATTTGCAATTTTGAATTTCCGTCCTCTGTACAGTCTGTCTTGTACCTTTGTCACTCTGTGTACTCCTGCCTCTCCTCATGTTGCATATTTGTGTTGTGTAAGTCAGTGTGTGTGTGTGTGTGTGTGTGTGTGTGTGTGTGTGTGTGCACGCCATTTCCTGCTCCGTGCCATTATGTTTGTCCTGTGGTCTCTCAGCTCGTGGAGTGTGTGTGCATGCGTGCATGTGTGTGTGCGCGTCTTCCAGAGTGAAATGTCAGTCTCATTTCGCTTTTATTACTTGAGGGACGAAGAGGAGGGCTTTACTCTGTAATCTCAGCCTCCCCGCGGCCGCCGCTCAGCACCTGACGTACCTGGGAACACACTCGCCGCGGTCGCACAGAGGCTTTTAAACACCTTATCCTCTGGCTATTCCATTATAACCGCAAAACATTTTGTTTTGCATGTGTATTCCTGCTGCGCGCGGCGCTGTGAAACTGCGGGTGAAGGGTGACAAATGGTTCAGTTAAAAGCATCACGAAAAGAGCATTTGATTGACTGATTGATTGTTAAGGATTGGCCCGCGGGGGTGTGGATCAGAATAATGAACACCTTCATGCCCGGTGGTGGTTATTCAAAGCACAACTTCTTTTGTAAAAGACCTTCCGTCCAAAACACTTGTCAAGAATGAGCTATGAGGGGAATAATAGCTCTGCGTGTGGTACTGCTAGACAAGTCAGAGTACAGTTCTCACATATTAAAAGCTGTAATGTGTGTGTAATGCATATCTGCAGGCCAGATTTCCAGGATTGTTTCTTGCAGGTTTTTTCGCACTTTCTCACAATCGAGGTGGAGATCTGATGTCTTATCCATTTTCAGTCTTTTGTTGAGAAATATCTCACCGAATCCCCCCCGACCTCTTTTTATTACAGCGATATACAAAACAGTCCCAACAGCCAAAGTGAACTTTTCAGCTGGTTTTTGCCAAACTGTTGCTCGTCTTAGCAGAAATGTACAAATAACCGAGGCACCGTTGCTTCTGCCGTTTGAAAAAATAATACAGATAATATCGGGCCAGTCTCATTAAAGTTAATTCAGCAAGAAACTTTGCCAACCTTTCGCTTGTTTGCTTAATTTGTTCCCATCAAGCTCATTGTTTAACCAGACTGACTGAGTGGAGAGAGTTCACCTGTGCAGTGAAACAATCATGTCGCACTTTAGAAGTGCTTTAATTGTGTTTAAAGCACTCAAACTTTCTGAATTGGGACTTTCGGTGTTTTCGGAGAAAGCTGCATGTGAAAAAATTAGCAACTGTTCTTTGTTCATAACTTGCTGTTTTTAATAATCAGTTCACTTGTGGATTATTTTTTCAGATTAACTGATTATGTGAGAAAATGTGCTCAAAGTGAAACGTCCCTTGAATTCCTTTTTTTACATAATAAAGAGTCCAAAAACACACTGAGTTTCTTCTTCGCTGATCTCTCTGTCTTATTGCACGTTTGGCCGTTCTGCACCACCAATCTTCTGTCATAAGTTTGAGCCTCTCACAGACTTTCGTCTCTTCTGCAGTTTGTTATATTTACATTTGGTGCTTCGTTTAATTCATGCTGCAGTTTTTAAGGTTGTATCATGTTCATCTTCCTCCTAGTGGGAAACACTCGGAGCAAAGGAACACGCTCTATAAGTAAAAATCCTTATTATTAATCCAACGCCAACCCCGGTAACGCTCTGCAGCAGCTCGCCGTCCGGCTCCGCGTCGAGCCCGCCGCCGGCCTCGCACTCAGCCAGCTGTGGCGTTTGGCTGCCGCTGCATATGTTAGCATGCCAATGAGGCCTGTGCATGTCTTTGCAGAGCCAACCTGTGTGTGTGTGCTGTGTGGGAGGGGAAATCAGTGCCCTCAACAACCCCCCCCAGTTCCCAAATTCCCCTGAGCCTGAGGGAAAAGTCTCTTAAAAACGGCCAACATGTCTGTTAACTCGCAGCCACAGACGCACAGCGAGAGGTGAGCCGGTCAGTTTCACATCGCTAATGTTTGTTTGTTTCTCTCTCGCCCGGCAAAGAGAGACTTGAGGAGGTGGAGGAAAGGGCAGATGATGGGCGGGGGTGGGGAGAAGAGGGGACGGGGGGGGGAGGAGGAGGGACGGAGCAGACCAAATTGAAATAGAAATCCAAGTCAGTGGATAAAGAAACAGGACTCTTCATTTCGCCTTGTTGTGCATCGGCGTATGTTTCCCCGCCGCCATCGTTCTCGCTCTCCCTCCGTCGCTGTCTCCCTGCCCCGCAGCGTCCCCGCGATGATTGATATGCACCGAGAGCGAAAGCTAGCTACAGAGACAGAGAAAATCATGCATAAAAGATGAACGCAGTTTATTGTGTTTTCCTGGGGGCCGAGGGGAGAGCTGAAGTTATGGATTTATGCGGCGTGTGATTGGATGAGAGCCGAAACCCGTGGGACAGATGTTGAGCAGAGAGGAGGGCGGTGGCGGCGGGGGGGGGAAGGTGGTTTAGGGTTTAGAGGCACGGAGCGAGAACTCGTGTCGGACAGGCGTGGATCGCTTACCGACAAGTGGTGCGACCCGGCCGGAGGGAGCGGCGGCAACTTCCTCCAACTTCCCTCTCCGCCATGGAAGTTGGCGTCATAATTGCGTTATAATAGCTTGCTTTCGACGCTTCCTTCATGCCGCCAAATGGACTGAACCCTCGCGAAAGGAGCGTCACCCCGTTGCTGATTAATTGGTTCGCTGATACGTCGGGTCACCGCTTGTTCAAAATTGGATATCGGCCGGCGTGATGGATGTGACAGAGCTTGTTTGATGACAGCAGTTTAATTGATCGATTTCTTTTGGAGGCCATTAAATCGAAATCATTCTAATGAGACATTTTGATTGGAGAATGCTTGAATATATTTTCTTCTCTATTATGGAGAGTTTAAGTGTCTTATTATACTGTATACACATGGTTAATGAGCTTTTTCCACCCTGCCAAGAGTGAAATTAAGATAAAAATACTGGATGAGTGGAAACTTTATTCAATACACATCTTCATTCAAGTTAATAAAATGTAAAGGACAAGTGATGTTTCACAGCCTCTTCCTATTACAGTAATACTCATTACACTCACTATACTTGACTTATTTCAATCTGAAGTTTAATATAATTCATGATTCAGCGTGTGTGCATATTCATTTTGACCATCTTCCTCTTCCACCAATAAAAAAGATTTCCTTGCATCTTGTGTTAAAATAGAAAGATCACGATAAAAAAGATGTACAGATCAAAAAGATGTAAAGTAGCACGAGCCTCTGTTTGTGAGGGAAGGAGGAAACGTCGCCATCATTTTTCTCAGGCTCCCACTTTAAATTCATCATGAGATTACTAAAGAGATAATGAAAATATCCGGAATGGAGGCTCCTTTGTTGCATTATACCTGGGCCAAATTCCAGATAAACTTAAGACACAGGATGAGTGTCTCTTAAAAACACTTTTGGTAGCTATCGAGATAGCGATCGCATGGAAATGACTGTCTGCAGACGCCTGAGCGAGAATACCTGAGCTGAATCTGTCCGTTAAATAAACTAAACGTCGAAACCTGAGCGAATGTGTGTCAGCCTTTTTAAAATTACAAATACAAATAAAGTTCTGAGAAAAGTTTAAAAGAGACGACTGGACCTCGCTGTTGGTTCTGCACTCACATTTAACAACTTAAAGGACTAATGGAGCAGCGTGAGCTTGGTTGGGGGGCAGCTGACGGTGTTTTACCGCTCATTGTGCATTGTGGGCTTAAGGTTTCTTATCACGCGTCATTTGGGGACAAATGATCCAGGAGGAGTGGAAAGGGGAGGCGTGTGGCTTAACCACGAGTCTGTGGCAGATTACTGCATTTTAATTCGGCGCCAACGTCTGATTTTTGAGCGTGAATTTCAGCAACGCCAACACTTTTAATGAAGTTTTAAAAAGGTGACAGACTTCTTAAAGCGGCGTGAACAGTACAGAATCAAAACACCAGGTATTTCTGCACTTTGTGTTTAAAAAAAAATCTGTATCCAAAAGGCCATGGTGCCCAGTGAGCACACAAATTAGTCACTTCAGAGATTTGATAAAATTGGCACAAGTGATTAATTTCGGGGGCCAATTTATGAGCCAAATCGCAGCACTGAGTTCATTCCCCCTCTTTGCACTCCGCTGTGAATATTGCAATGAAAATCCCCTTTAATGTTTGGTTGAAGCGTCCAGCAGGACAAATGCTGTTTCATTATCAGCGGCAGATGATCGCGGCCGCGCACACAGCCGCCAGCGAGCGCCGCCATTATGAAAGTTTACCTCCTGATTATGGACAGGTTAGCTGCGACCGGTCCGTCTCTCGGAGCGGCTCGTATTGATTGGCGGTCATAGTGCGGGAGCGAATCTACCTTATTGATCTGCTTTGATTCCTTTGTTTCATCTCCTCCTGGCTCAGCTAATTGGGCTATTCTTTGTCGACGAGATTGACTTTTATGCCTGATATTACAGAGCTGTATTTATTCCCTTGAGGGGAAAAACAAATTAAAGGGAGTGTTTTTCCCCCCATCACCTCCCTCTTCTTCTCTCACACTGATATAATTTATATAAACCCCTTTTCCAAGATGTTCATAAATTCAGAGGAGAAATCATTATTTTCTCATAAATGTGATGATATTGCTCTCATCGGGCGGCCTGTGATGTAAAAGCACTTTATGAGATGGGCTATCTATCCTGCTTGTCACATGACAGCTCTCCGCAGCTTCCGATTGGCCGAGCGACGTCGGCGGTAATGCCATTTCATTAAATGGAGACACACAGACGTTTTCCATCTGGGAACAGAAGATTCTCCTCATCCGTCTCTCTGCCAGGGGAGAGTTAAAGATGAAAAGTGACCCGACGCGTCTGTTCGCTCTTCTTCTCTCCCTTTGAGGGACGCCACGTCTCCGTAAAGACTGTCTGTCTCCGTGACTGGCCATCTAGTAAACAGAGACGCATCGATGCCAGCGTGTCCCCTTTAGCCCTGGGCCGGTATTGACCAATGCATTACCAGGAGGTTTTGTCCAACTGGAGTGATTACAGCGTTTAGCCGAGATTTACTCAGCGGTTAGGGAGACAGGAGGAGATGAACTGCTCCGTGGGCGGGGGGGAGGTTGTGGGTTCAGATCCCCGGGGAGAGCTTCACGAGCGAGAGCCGCTTCATTAGACGCTCGGGGTTATTCACAGGGAGAATTATGAATGCACGCGTTCGCTGGAGACAAAGTGAGCCGCTCGGGGAGGGGGGAGGATGGTCGGACATGGGGGGGGGTTCTGCATCAGGTGTGGGAGCAACAAGGAAATACATTATCCTCCAAAGGTTAAAGGAGCACAGATGGCAAACAACTACGGGGGACGGTGTGTTAATCGCACAGTTTCTGATGCAATTTTCATTTAAGAAAGAAAAATACCACATTTTGAAACTAAAGGTTAAACGTGAAGAAAGTTTCTCAAAGCCACTGTGAAGGTCCTGAATCATACACTAGAGGCTAAAGCTCGACTGAAGAGGCTCATTATGGGCTAGATTCCCTGTTTTGGAAGGATTATTGTCTTCTAGCAAAGTAAAGCAAAGCCAGGAAAAGTATCCTGAGTCGCTAACTCGCTTTATTTCTTCATACAAAAAAGGAAACTCCTGAATTTTCTGCATCGTCTGACGCCGTAGTTTGAGCACTTTCTCCCTGCATCCATCTTGTTCTCCCCCCCCCTCCAAACAACCCACTTTCATTCATTATCATTCATACATACATTCAGTATGATTCATATGCATGCAACACGTCCTTATTTATTTTGGCTCCGTGCTCGGCGCTTGGCTTTCCCCCCGCGGGCCTTTGTGTGTGACAGCATCATTCTTCTGGCGAGTGGCCTGGAAGGTCTCTCAAAGACACACCGGCTGTACATTTATAACCACTGTGTCACACTGACAAATGATCAAAACACTTATTACTCCTTTTACATTTTTTTTTAGTTAGAGTGAGCTGCAATGCAAACAGCTTTGGGATCTGATGGGACTCAAATGGACGAGATAGTAGATGTGCAGCATAGTGTGATCAAAAGCAGGATGCTGGCAGGATTATAAATTTGTCCAACTAAGGAGAACCAAGGAGAAAGAGAATTTCATTAAAATTTGTATTCACTTTCATTTCCTTCAAAATAAAGTGCCGCTGTCCACTATATGTCCCTCTGAATGTTTTGTTCTTGGTATGTGGTTTTATTTTTTGTACGTTATTATTGCAGCCGACTTTTAACTTCTTTCTTGTTGAACTTTTAATCATGTTTCTTACGTTCAGAAACACATTGTTCAGGTTATTAATTCTGAATGCTTTTCTGGGCCCTGCCGACGGTTGCTAAGTTATACTGCGTGATTAAAGCGGCGATGCTAAATAAGGCGCTTGTTCTGATGAAATATGAATTCTGTCGTCTTTTATCTTTAGCGTGATCTGTTTGTGCACATTTCACCCACATTTCTACTGCGGCATC
>JBAJHX010000002.1:2465892-2480294 GCA_037176925.1 Amniataba percoides | reverse complement strand
AAATATGAATTCTGTCGTCTTTTATCTTTAGCGTGATCTGTTTGTGCACATTTCACCCACATTTCTACTGCGGCATCGAGATTTTACAGGACCGACATCAGAACTCTGTTTAGAGAAAGTAAGACCACCTCAGATAAATCTTTTTTTTTTAAATCTCAATGTGAGATTTGTTTTCACAGATAGTATTTATTCCACATGGAAACATATTCCAGGAAACTTACACTTAATCCATATACACATGTATGTACAAGAGCCAGAGAAGATAAATTGGGATATTATGCTGAATCACACGTGAGAAAATCAGATTATTCACATTATCCATTGAAACAGACAGATTAAGAGCCAGTAAGACAGATAGTAACCTAACCCCGTATAATAATATTCTAATAACCCTGTAACTGGGGTAACTGTGGTAAATACCTACAAAATTAATTTGGCCGCTGTTGGTTTTATGGTCCTTCCCTGTGGGCAAACTGGGGACCATTAGCTGTAATGAAAATGACAGAAGTAGTCCAGCTTTCCGGGGACTTAAAAGATTTCCCTGAAGACTTCTTTTTGCCGACGTGCGCGCGTCGTCTTCTTGTTCTCTACCTGCTCCTGCTCGACTTTGGCTGAACTTGTTACACGTCTCGCCGCCTCGAGCCAAGATTTGTCGGCATTAACGCGAGCCGGGCGCGCGTGCTCGCTCCTTCAGCGCCTCGAGCCGAGGAATCGGCCCCATCGAGGCTTCATTACAGGTGCTCTTAGTGGCTTTGGCTGCAACAGGAGTCCTCCTCAAATGTTTTCTCCGGGCGAATGAACGTGCACGCTCGCACACACACCTGCTATGAAGCATGACGGCGCTCCGGATCGCATGTTTTTTTCCCGCGGCCGCCGGGCTTCCCGCACCGCCTCCAGCTCGGTTGCATCGGAGCTGAATTGCGGCCTCGTAATTTCAGCGAGGAGGTGTCATGTTTAGTTACGCTCCCCGTAATGGAGAGCCCCTCTTTTCATTACCCTCTCTTTTAAATGGGCCACACCATAGCAACATGTGGCAGTGATCAATTTGAATGTCATTAACACGGGCGGCTTTAAGGTCCGGCCTTCATTCTCCTCACTCCCTAAACCGCAGTAATTGAATCAAGGAAACGGGCGGCGTTTGAGCGCTCCTGGTCAACCAAACAAAAGGATTATTAACATCGCCAATGACATTGTATTTACAGGAGAGGCTGAGGGAACTGTGCCATTTACAAAGCAATTTGCCGCCGTGATGATGCAAGAATAAATAAATGGGAATTTGTTTGTGGGGATGGAGCCTGTGACATGAGGGATGTGGCAGCCGGAGGAGTCGCGCGCATCCTCAGGCGAGCTTTGAATGACTGGGGACACTTTTAATATGCCGTTTGATGCCGAGAGTACACTGAAATTCAACATTCAAAACACAACTTGTCCTCCTCTAACCTTTAACAAGATTAGAACTATGCCAGCAACAATAGCTTTTGAGTTGCATATGAGGGGATGTTTTTTGTGTACTTGTTGTGCACACACACACACTTCTCGGGCTTCTGGGAAGTGTTTTCTCTTTCTTTTTTTTTCTTCCATGTGTGCTTGTTGATTTAGACTGCAGTAGTAGTGTTTCGGATGGCAGCTTTAGTCTATTTTCCGTGAGAATGAAAAAAAAAAAAAATCCGAGCCCATCTGCAATTTGTCTTGATTAAGCAGGGTCTCCATCTGCGAGCGCGGATCTCTTGTTGGTGTCTTTTCCCATTTGCAATATATTTCATTCCAGCAGCAAGCAGCCCCCCCACACACACATGCACACCTCTCCTGTCCACTTAACACCCCCACCTCCTTCTCCAAGCAAAAGATTAACAGATTAGAAGTAACATGATTGCCTGCTTCCTCTTTTTATTTGTGCCTGCTGCCTTTTTCCTCCTTTCTTTTCAGGAAGAGGAAAAAAAAACATCAGCTTTATGATTTGCCTCTTTGTGTCCCCGTCTGTAGTTGAAAGCACTTAACATGACCATCATGGTAATTTCATGTCTTTTTTAGTCTGTACTGTAACACATGATGCATATATGCCCCCCTTTCAACACACACACACACACACACACACACACACACACACACACACACACATACACATTCATTAGGATTCGGCACAGATGTACAGTGTGACGGGGGCCTATTTCTCCAGCGTAGTGTATAGAGGCCCATCACACACCTCAGCAATGCGTAACCAATAACTGGAGAGAAAAAAAAATGAACAGAGATAGAGGCAGATGAAGTGCAGCAGATGAGAGAAAAGAGAGGTGGAGCTGAGAGTTTTTCCTGGATGGAGAGAGCAGAAGAGACCGAATCAGGAAAAAAAAAAAAAGCGAGAATGGAGGAAAAAAAAATGAGGGGGTAGAAAGAGAGATGGAGGTGGTTTAGAGTGAGGAGGAGAGTGGCGAAGCAAAGGATGGAGGATCTAGCGAGCTGGGTGGCATTAGTAGGGAAAGCCTCTCCACTTCGGCTAGATAAGAGATGGCCCTGGCCAATGATGTGGAATGGTTTTGATTGGCTGAGCCTGATCCCCCTCCCGGCAGAGCGAGCCGAGGTCCTCTCCCGGAGCACGGAGCTACTACCGTAACACTGTCGGATATTTCATACTTCACTCCTACAGCCGTGACTACCGCGGGGCGCCGCCACTCTGATCCCCACGCCGCTCAGCATTTCATACTTCACACCCACAGCTGTGACCACTGCGGCGTGGCACGATCGGAGCCTCACAAAGCGCGTTCTTCAGGACGTAATGGTTCTGTACTGCCGCCATAAGATCGCAGCCTACAGCACATTGAGATCTATGACAATCACTACTGGTCTCCACTTTGAAAAAGGGGCCCAGTATGTCTTTGAATCGACTCTGCGCCTCACAGTTTGTGTCCGACCAGTGCAGGAATCAGTGCCCCTAAAATGAGGCCTTTATAGAAGAAAAGAGAAACCACGATTAGCATCCACCTTTTTATTAGCTGTTGTCATGTGGAGCATCGAGTCATGAAGGTGCTTTGTGGGGAAATATTGGGGTACTTGCATGAATAGGCAGGCAGAGCAGGTGGGATCAGGAAGACGTGAGCACGGGGACGCACGTGGGAATGAAACACTGCATCGAAACACTGATGAGGGAAGAGGAGACGGGTGATGAGGGATGGGTGAAATTAACAGGACAGAGAACCCACAAGCGCAGGAAGTAAAGTGTCTGAAATGTATATGCAATATAAAACTAAACTTAGAACAGGCAAAGAACAGAGAACAAGAAATAAACACACAACACAACAGGAGGGAACACACTGAAGGGAAACACAACCAGCAGCACAACCCAGGACCACGATACCTCTAACCACAGTTCATACGTGCACATATGGTGGAAATCCAAAATTTTTCGGGTTGTAGTGAAGGATTTTGCAGAAGTGTCCCAATATTATTGTTCTGTCTCACTGCTCAGGTTGTCAGCACCAACGTCTTCATGGAGGATATAAAAAAAAAGTGACAGACCCAAACCCGAACCGATCGAACAGAAACTCGACACTTTCCTCAGACTTCTCCTTCAATTTATTTTAGGCCTGACATCTGTTCCTTTATCCAGCTCCAAACCAGGTGGGAAAAACTCTTATTAAAACCTAATTGGCTGAGAAGTGGTACATTCAAAACTTGAGTTTCACGGATCATTTCAGGATTGCAGAGGCGAAACCTTTGACTGCTGGACGGCGAATCCCTTTAACCTAAATGACTGAACAGGTTTTTGTGCATACTTTCAAAACTCACTGATTCAAAAACAACTCATCAGACACTTTAAGGTGACTAAAACTGCTCGGTTAAGGTTGGAGAGATCATCTTCTTGAAAAAAGTGGCTTCTTTTTTTGCAGAATCATAATTAAAGGCTTGTAAAAACATACGTTTGGTTCACATGAGACATCCTCGCTGCCTCTTAGCCAAAACACAATCTCCTTAAAGACATTATTAGTATAAATGTATGTGGCTGTAGTGTACTGCAGCAGATTAGGAAAGCAGCATGAGAGTGAGAAATGTTTAAATCCTTCCCCGACAGACACGGCTTTTAAACAGAACAATCCAACCCAACACGATAAGGGCACATCTAAGTTTTTATTTGTGATCGGGTGATAAAGAAGCAGCAGTGACGATATCAGAAAAAAACTTTCTGCTGCAGCTTACCAGATTTTTTTTTTTTATAGGTGTAAATTGGACACAACTTTCCCGACAGTCTGCTCTGACATTGTTCATACTTTGTGACCATCGCCGTGAGCTCTTTTCTTTTCTTTTTTCTGGCGAATCCTGACCTCGCTGTTACCTAGCGAACCAGCTGGCTATGATTATGTAGCGCGGAGACTTTGGCAGCGGGGGCCGAGGAGCCATCTGGAGCAGCGGGAGTTTCGTCCCCGCGGGCCGGCTGACCTCTGGACCAGCGGCGGCGAGGAATCCGGGCGACGCTGGTGCACAAAGCGAAAATAATACGGTCCCGTGCTGAATTAAAGTGTGTGCATGAATGACACAAACAAGCTGGCCAAGTGCGGCGGGACAGTTGGGGGTTTCCTCTGATCCCAAAGTAACTGAAATACGGGAGGTAGAGAGGAAGAAAATGTCAAAATTTATATTTAGAAGTACATAAAGGCTTTTTAAATGGATTTGTTTCATTGTTTGCTTCTCTGCAGGTCTTACTAATTTTTTCAAATACACTTAGTTGCACACTGCTTTTTTATAATATATATATATTAGTGTTTTCCAGTCAGTCAAAAGCAGCTAAACTGGCTTGTTGACTTACCAGCGATACACCCAATTATTTGGGTCTAGACTCACTACATAATATGATGAATTGAGTGCAAATTTAATGACAGTTTTCCACAATATAACGGATAGTTAAAATATTTAAAACTGACAGCTACAGTAGATATAGCTGAAGTGGAATGACTCCAATTTGGGGTTTCACTATATTTAACACAATTAACAGCATTTAACGAGCCACTAAGTGACTTTACTTGAAGTGTTAATTAGATTTGATTATTTCAGATAAAACTTAAATGATGCTTGAAGGGAGACAGGGTCACAGCGGCAGCAGAGAAACAGAGACAGTGGGTAGAAGTGAAAAAATGAGATAGTTAATGGGAATAAAGGCGATTAATAATGGAGCAGAGTGAAAGTAACACAGCGGAGGGACAGCGCCGTCTCTGATAGGTCAGTACAGTGGACGTGGTTATCAGTCGGACAGATCGGGGGGTTCACAGATCGGGTTTTATTTTGATCCTAATCTGCGCGTCACACAGTTTGATTCTGCCTTTATCTATGGTTTTGTCGTTCGGCCCCATGCCTGTCCTCTCCTCTATCCACTGTCCACACTCTGACTGCTTACCCCGACAGGAAGCTTATAGCTGCGAGGTCAAACCTAAAGGAACATCCTCAAAGGCCCCGTGTGGCGAGCGGCGGACACGGCCTGCAGATTTACGTCTGGCCCGAGCCGACTTCCCGACAAAAGAGAGTGGACTGTCACCAGGTCCTTTTTTTTTCCAACACTGGTAACCCGGGCCTTTTTTTTTTTTTTTTTTTTGAAGTCGAGTCTTATCGTGGCGAGCCGCACAGATGAGCCGCTCTGTATCCTCGCTTTTATCAGATCAAATGGTGACAGGAGGAACGTCAGCAGGGAGGCGATTCAGCAACTTGGAAAAGCTGCTGTAGGACATGAAAAGCTTCCTGGGAGACGAGGAAGACTTCACTCTCTCCTCGTCCCTCTCTCATCTTCCCTGGCTAACGTGCCTCTACATGTCTTCGTGCGCGCCCTGTGAAGATGCGCTTGCTTGCAATTATTTGATAGGAATCTTTTGTGCATAAGAACGTAATGATGCACCTGGATTAATGGTTGTTCGGTGGAAACAGCTTGTATTGGACACGATTGGAAGGCAGTCACCTTGATGTTACACGTACACGTATGCTTGTATTAGTACACTGGTGGTAGTATTACATGGCTGTTTGTGTCGGGTTTTCTCCTTAGGAAATCAATGTCAAGCCTCAGATGTGTCGCACAATCCAGACCACTCATGAAGCCGACTCTCCTCGGTGCACCAGCGACTATACCGTGCCGGCTTTTGTTCTCCATGCCCACTGCAAAGTGCTTAAACCTAAACATGTCACTCAAGTGTCACACGCCTTTTGCCTTTGCACAGCTTTGTTCGTTTTTCAAGGGTAAGCATAAAGAAAAGAAAAGGTTTCTTTAGATAGCTCATTGTGGATGTGTCAGTGGCCGAGTAGTGTTTTTATTTACAGTTGACTGACTCTCTTAGTCTATTAATGGCAACTTCATCAACAACCATTTAAATAATCAATTAATCATTAGATTTTAAGTAAAAAATGTTGAATATTCACCCATTTAAGCTTCTTGAATGTGAGGATTCCCAAGTTTCCTCCTTCCTTTATATCACTGTTGAGAGAATATTTTGGGGGGTTTATCTATTAGTCGGACAAAACAAACAATTTGAAGACAAGACGTTGGGCTCACATGCTTTCTGATGGATATTTTAAACACCAAACAATTGATTTATTGAGCACAGCACTGGCAGATTTATTAATAATGAAATGAATCATTAGATTGAGCCCTAAACATATTGCATTATTTTCTGTTAATCCCTTCCTGCTCCATTTGCCCTATGTGTGGTGCTAGTATAAATGCAAATATACAAATTGCTTCTAATTATCTGAATATTTATGTATGTCATATGTGAAGTTACCATGTTATGTTCACTTCTTCATTAAATCCTGTTGAATCTCATCACAACTCACATGTATGCGTGCAATATAATCTTTGGGTGCCCGATACCGTCCCACATTGATAGCAATATGATCATCTACATGTATCCACATGTGTTCGCGCTCTCCTGCAGATGCTTTATTTTTGTGTTCATGTGTGTTCTCAGATGTCGTGGGTGGTTTTTCCGCTCGGCTCCAAACAGCTGCACTTCCTCTCCGCCTTAACCACAGCCTTCAGCTGGAGCTTAAACTGGGAGAGCGAAGGTTATTGGCTCCAATGTTCGACGGCTGAGGAGGGATCAACCCGGAGAGAGAAAATACCTCCAGGTGAGAAATTAATTGAGCCTGTAGATTTTCGTTGCAGGGAGATTCCTCAGCTGATAGGCCACGTTCTCCCTCCCTGACAGTGTATCTGCCCTTTTTTTTCCCCCCAAATACCCTAAGAACATTTTAGTGCTAGTTTGTGGAGCACTCTGAATAGAGAGGCATTAGGTCTGAGAAGTCAGACTTTATATATGTGCACGTCTGCTGCAGTCAGGGCCTGTTTTCCCTCAGTAGAGCTGATGACTCCATAACCACATCCACGAGGCAAAGCGATGTCAAAAAACCAGAAAATCACAAGTAGCACTTAAATTATCCTGTTTCATTTTTGAACTGAGGGAAATAAAAATCTTCAAGATGTGTGTGTGTGCGAGCGCACGCTTTCCATGTTTTCATGTGGGGCAAGGTTTCCATAGAGACTAGGCCAGCTAATCCGACGAGCTGTGGAAGACGGAGAGAGCGGGTCTGAAGTGCTCAGCATTACGGCGGCTTCTAAAAGCTCCCTGCCTCTCAGCGCCTTAGTCTTCATTACCTCCACATCCCCTTTTGATTGGCTGCGTTTATCCTGAGTACCCCAGGTTTGGGAGGGAACTGTAACCCCATACACCCCCCGCCGCCAACAATACACACCACCGGCATCGCTCAAGTTGTCATAGCAACCCCTGAAGGCAAGAATTTGGACTCATAAACTAGATATTGTATCATGTTTTGTACCTGGCAGTTTGGAGACAATGCGCCGTTCTCCTCTTGCCCTGTTACATACCACAAATTACAGAAAAGCGGTACAAAAGAGTGATTACAGAGTGTGGTCCGTGGGCGTTAAATTATATAAGAAAGAAGAATTTTGCACACTCTTAGATGTGCTAAGTGGCAAGATAATTTGGCATTCTGTTTAGGTTGGATGGCGCTGGTTTGTGCAACACTTTGGCCAGCATTCAGTAATCCTGTGATTGAAATAGAAAATTAGCTGGGGGGTCTTAAGCCCTACCGTCCCTGCTGTGCAGTGTCCAATGCTGATCCGGAGTCAACTTGGACACCCCGGTCAGCTGTGGGGATAAATGAATGATGCTCTGGTTGCTGGGTGTCAGATTTTCTTTTCTTAATTAAAAGTTGCGGTACAATAATATAGAAATAAAAGCAAACATTCTGCAAAGTTCTTACTTTAAACCTAAGCAAACAGATTTTTATCATTGGTCAGCCATTTGGGGGCAGCAGACCAAATTCTAGACAAAAATACCGACACATCATCAACGTATAAAGAGAACTTTTAAGCAAACAACCGCTGATTACATATCCAAGAGACATTAGAGTTGTTTCTGGGAACCTGATGAAGTAAATACTCGTCTCCCTTTACATAAGGTTTGGTCTCCACCAACTCCCAAGTGAAACATCTGTTCTTTCTTCTGCTAAATGTTCCACTTTCTTAACAAGCTTGTCACTAACTCTGTCAGTCAGCTCTTTGGAGTTGGGACGGTAAAGTACAGTCAGTTCATTTGAATTTTAAAATCAAAACATCCGACAGTAGAAAATAAGGTTGATGAAAGCGGTCAGATGGAGACAAAACAGTTTACAGATGACAAATTCTTCGTGAGTGTCATCAGGAATAACAAAGGTATAAAACTGCATAAACGTAGATTATTATAGACGACTCAAAGCTGTGGTTAAGTACAGTAATATAACTATACTTACTTTTCACCACTGTATGAAATCTGCCTTAAACCTCAGGATAGCCACTCTTTGGCCAAGTGTATTGTGGCTGGAAAAAAAAAGAAAGATGAGAAAAGAGAAGGATATCAGCTGTTTCAGTTTCAGTGCTATTCTTTGCCTCACAGATGTTGCTACATATTTATTTTATGCATAAATCATAATTTAGGCACACATGCAGAAAAACCCACAAGCATATGTGCAAACACACTCGCAGGAATGTAAACAAGCAGCCATGCATTAATATTCGTAAGAGAACTTCTTTCTTGTTGTTAAAGCTGTAAAAGCTGCACTAGGGGGTTGGTTTGAATGTTCAAATAACTACAAAGTTAGAGATTACCCCAAAGCAAGTTAATGCTGCAGTAATAATATTGATATTTGATACAAAGTCAGATACAAGTGTTTCCCTTGAATCAAATCCTATAATTTTCAAAAGATTGTGAGTGTATCACATCTCTAACTGGAACATATTTCTGTACATTTTTCTCATCTCTAATCATTCATACAGACATAAAAAATGAACCGTGATGTCTCAATATGGCAATTGTGCCACAGAGGTTATAAAGAGGGATGTTGAATGATGAAATGATGAATGAAAATACTCGAGATTGAGAAGCCATAAATGTCCATTTTTCACATGCACTTGAACAAATAAGATTCTAGTTTCATCTACTAAAACTGGATATTGATCCGCAGATTAAGCAATGCTGCCAAATTTTACAAATGGTGAACCAAAAAAGGCATTTCCCCCAAGTAAGTTTAATTAGGATTGTTTATATAGATAATAAAGCTTAACTGTATGTAACAGATGCTAAATAGAACCATATAGAGTTCTTTGGATTGTCTTGAGAGGAGAACTGTTCCCCTAAGTACCTTTCACAGGACTCTACATACACCCCAACATAAAGGGTTATGCTAGGAACCATCTGTGTTGCAATTATCTGTGTTTACATTTTGTAATGAATTATAACTTTATTTTAAAATGTGAGAACCCGACAGATCAGACACATTAGGTTCAGCCTCAGCAGGCAAATTCATGTAATCTCCAGCAATGACGACATCACCGAGAAGGAAGTGGGGGAAAAAAGATGTTTAGTAGCATCATGCCGAGGCCCACTTACTACACCGGATGAATCATAAAGCATCTATAAAGTAATACAGGGTCTGATGACAGCAGTACGAGCATCAGTACACAATGAGCCTGACCCCAACTTCTAGATGAAGAGCCTCCACCTGCACAGCTCATCATCCAGGCTGTATGCTTCCTATAAAAAAGTAACAAATGTGAGCATACAGAAGTTCACAATAAAGGTTGAATTAGACTAAATCCTGCTGAATTATAAGAGTATTAGATTTAGTTTATCTTGATTCTCTGAAGATTCTGGCCCCTTCAGTCCGGCTTCTGTTCGTCAGGTGTACTTTGCTGACAGGTGTGTGAACAAACCTGCAATCAAGGGTGGTACTCTGCTTGTAAAAGCACCAAAGTTAGCACTACTTCACTTCAACACTTAACCTTCCTACAGACCGGCCTGAGATCAGTGCAGGTACCAAAAAAAGTCAGAGATTCCCCTTCAAAAGATTTGTACTTCAAAGTTCACACATACACTCACAGTGGTATTTCCTGCACAGAGGAAATGCATTGGTCACCATTATTTCACTCCCAAAAGGCGATGCTTTCATCTTGACTCAGCATCCCCTTTTATTTCTCTTTCTTTCTCTCTAATACACACATGCAAAATCACCTGCTCAGAGCGTTTAATCCTGTTCTTTCACACCTTCCTCTGTTCTCATTTTAGGGCTCACCTCGACCCACACGCTTTTTTTTTATTCCCTCACCAAATTCTTCCACGCTCTCACGCCATTTACCTTTTATCCATCTCGGTTTTCTATGTCTCTGTTCACTTCACTTTGGGGGAGGGGGGTTCACCACTTCTCTCAGGGATTTTTGCTGATGCTCTTTGTAGAGATTCAATACCTTTTTAAATGTTTGATTTCGGTTTTATTCATGTTATTGCGAAAAAGCCGCAGAAACTTTGACACCAAAGCACTTAACTGTGAAACAACAACATAAATAAAAGCAATAATATTAATAAAGAGGGCTCACTCCACTGTTTTTGTGACCCTAAGCGGTATTTCTGGTGAAACCGACTGTGACAGACCATAAAATTCCTTCAGATAACTTAGAGCAAAATCCAAATGTTTTTTAAAAGAAATCACTTGGGCCTAAGGTATAAAAGTGCAGTGTTATTGATTATGGCAGACTAACTTTTGAAGTTATTTTATGGTTACATTATTGCCCATTTTGAAGGTCTAAAGAGCCCAAAAAGACGAACAGAAACGTCTGCTGTTGTTGTTTTGGAGGCTGGAACAGAGCTGCACCAGTGAGTGAGATCGTATTCACCAAAGTTCATCATGTGAAAGTTTGTGTGGCTGCTAAATGATACTTTAGTCTCTTGACTGTGGTCTCGTTTTGAGATGTCTCTTTATTATAATTCAGGATTTAAATAAAATACGTCATGCAGGACTCCTCATGTAGACTTTTTTTTATTCTTATAGTTCAAGATAGGCAGAAAGAGATCCTTCAAAATAAAGGTCTTGCATAAATGTCCAATCAAAAGATTTTAATTAACTGTTAATTTTAGTGTATGATTATAACATTAGAAAAGTCACAAAAAGGTCATTTTAGCAGAAGATTAACTCCATTACAGCTCCAAGCGGAGCGGATTTACCGCCTGTAGTAATGGTCACCTTGATTGTGATTAGTGGATGATTTGAAAGGACAAACTCTTAAACCTCAGAAAGAAAAAACATTTTGACCTCCAACATTGTTTTTTTGGTTTATGGAAACATCAATCAGCAGAAAGGGTATTACTGCAAGTGACGCAAAGTCTTAATTTTAACTGCTGTGAAGGTGTGATGGCGGGGAAATCTGTATTTTTCTTTTTCTGTGACTTTAGCACCGGCCCAGCGTGTCAGTCTAACCTCATCATATATTCTCATAATGTGAATCGGAGACTCTAATTAGAGTAAGGTCAGCCTGGTAAAGTGGTGATCGCTTCCTATCAACCGCACCATCATAAATTATGTAGAACAGCCATGAAATGATATTTATGGCGGCGGCTGGTGGCTGAAGCGGCCATTAGCCATGCTGGTTAGCAAATGAAACCTCCCAGTAGTCTTTTAATTCTCCGAGGGGATGATTCACGGTTACCAGGAAGAAGAAGAAGAAGAAGAAGTGTGGGTTGCAGGGGTAAAAGATTATAACCTGTACTAAATCGTGTCTGCCTGCGTGATATGGTGTGCATACATGTGTGCTTTTTCCTGCTCGTGCACTTTGTGTCCTCGCTGGCATTAATGTGAGCCCGGGTGTGCGTTTAATTGGTGGCTGCTGCGCTCTCTCTCTTTTTTTTCCGGGAGCTGTGCGTGCCTGACGGGCGCCGTCCACATTCACGCGCACAATACCAGCCGTAAATCCATAATGGAGGGAGAGACAATGGCACGTGAGGTAATTTCTGTCCAACCACACCCACCGGGCTCTAATTGCGCCGCAAGGCATGTAAGGGAAAATCAGCGGCTGTGCGAGGAGACTGTCAAACCCTGGGAACACTGCGGCTCTGACAACTTTAATTGGTAGTTGTCGTGTATATCCCTGTCTTCATTAGCAGCCCAAGACTACCTGCTTCTCCTCCCACACACACACACACACGCACGTACACACACAGGCACAGCTATTGGTGAAAAGGTCATTAGATGTGCTTGGTTTAATAGCAGATTGTCATCCACAACTGGTGTTCCACGGACACCTAGAGGTATTTTTTTATTCACTTAATTCACATTTTTTTGCGAGTGCCTGCTCTTATTGCGCTGCAGTGAAGCTGCGGTTTAGCAATTACAACAGCTGACAGGACCTTGTTTGCAGCTGCCTCCAAAGAGAGGAAATTTTAAGCACACAAGCAAGACTGAAAAGATATTGCTCAGGAGGCCGAAAGAGAAGATGTTTTATTTTCTCCTTTTTTTTTCATTGAAATCCAACTGATTTTTCCCACTACAGGCAAACCCTGATTCAAGTTCAGTGCTTCCTGATCCTGCAGTTGTCATTCATGTGAGCAGCCTGTCGGCATAACAAAACAGGCAACCCATCACAAAAAAAACGAGCTATCAAACAGCAGCAGGGGCACCCTGGAGTCAGGGGGTCTTCATAGAGACCAAAAAGAAGAAAAAAATGAACGCTGTTTGAATGTTTTGTCAGTGTAGAAGCCACACTTGCTATCGCAAGATCAAGTGATGGACGTTATTTCTTGTATATCATCACTCAAAATAAAACAGCTATAAAACAACAAATGCATTTTTTGCAAGAGTAACAAACCCTCCAAAATGACTGCTTCAAAAGTTCATGAATTTACTTTAGTGGTAAAGAAACCGTATCAGTTTCTTGCTTTACGCCCTTCATGTGCATGAATCCTGCAGCTTGTAAAGCCAGAGGAAGTCTCCGAGCATGATGAATGATCTCAACCAGCTCAGGACTCTAATGAGCATGCTCAGTGGGCAAAAGTGTGGAAAATGTTCTTGCACCTTGCATAGCAGTGAGTAACTTTAACAGAAATGAATGTGACGTTCTTTATCTGTACATGCTCACAAAGGCTGCGTTCAGAGAAGGTTTTGCAGATGACGAGAGAAAATTACTTAAAAATATTTCAATGCAACATCATCAGAAGCAAATATACACATTTGTGTTGCTTTCTGACCTGAGTAGAGTAATTCTACCTTTTATTGCAATATTTGTGAAGATGTCAGCATGTCAGTACGGCAACATGCAGCAGGTCTGTCCGACATTAAATACGTGTCTGTCTTTGACTGTACGATTGTGAGCCCGGTAAGCTCTGCCTGCGTCGGAGACAGCCGCTCTAGGTGGCCAGAGAAGCCATGCATTATTGAGGAAGGGCTTTGGGGGGGTAAGAGTGGATTAGTCTGATATTAACCTCCAGAGGAAGAGAGAAAGCGAAGGGGATGACATGATGAGGATCACCCCTGGCCATTTAAACAGCTTTAATTAAATCCTGGTTGGAGAGGCCACCACTCAGACTCGGAGAATGAGGGAGAAAGAAGACACGAGGAAGATGATGAAAGAAGAAGAGGAAAGGGAGGAAAATGAGGAAAAGGTAGAGCGGCGGTGAAAGAGAATGATTGAAAAAAAACAGGAATAAGAAAGAGAATGAGATAAAAAAAGGGGGGTGAGTGTGTCGGTGCGTGCGTGAGCTCGCTTGCAAAAAACCTCCCACTGTGATGAGGCAGACTAATGAGTTAGCCTTTCGCCATGCCGGTCACACGTGTGCGTGGCTGACAGCGACCGGGGCGAGCTGATAAATCAGCAGCAGAAATGAGATTTATAAAAACCTGATCTCCATCTCAACCTCCTGCCACGCTCCCCGGCCACCCTGTCACCTCGCTATCTTCATCTGCAGAAGTTAGAGAGCCCAGTTAGTGTGTGTGTGTGGGGGGGGGGGGGGGGCTCACAAAATGCGTCTGAGGCAATGAAAGGAAGAAACGTTGAAAATTCCTGTCCAGCGTTTTCGCTCAGTTGACGACTAATTAAGCGAACGAGTGAG
>JBAJHX010000002.1:2431515-2465792 GCA_037176925.1 Amniataba percoides | reverse complement strand
CCCCCCCCCCCCCCCCCCCCCCCCCCCCCCCCCCCCCCCCCCCCCCCCCCCCCCCCCCCCCCCCCCCCCCCCTCACAAGATGCGTATGAGGCCAATGAAAGGAAGAAACGTTGAAAATTACTGTCCAGCGTTTTAGCTCAGTTGACGACTAATTAAGCGAACGAGTGGAAATCGGCGCCGATGTTTTCTGACCTGTGTCGATTTTTAATTGGGTGACAAATTAAAGGGTCTCTGACTCATTTGTCACGACCTTCGCAGAGGAGGATTCGTTTTGAGTCAGATTTGTTTTCACGTTTGTTTATAAGCCGAATTTCCTGAATGTTAAACTCGTGAAGAGTTTTCAGCAAAATGTGGCTGAAAGTTAAGATTAAAAATAATTCAGTGTAATTTCTGTTTTTAATGTCATGTAAAAACCATCTGACGTTGATGTGTGAATGACATTTTGAATTTAGTTCTTGTCTTCACCAGAACAAGCTTCCAGTGCTTTCTACTTCAACATAATTACATTTCCATTGTTTGGTCTAATTGCTTGTGTACGTACTAAAATTAATTTAAATTTCATTTCCTTTGGTGCCTACAGATCTTACAGATTGGTTGACAAAATTCTTGAACCTTTTTGCTTCACAAATTTGCAAACTTTTGCATCAATACTAGTAAAAAAAAGAAGAAATTAAGTTAATTTAGGCTGCTGTAATGAATATTTTTATGTTAAAGAGACAGACCTGCGTGTGAAGCAGCGAGGTAAACGGTTAATACGGCCGAACGAACAGACAAAAGGTTGATGAGTTTCGTCGTCTTTCTTTTCTCAACACACTCAGTGTTTCTTTTCTGGAGTCTTCAGCTTCAGATGCTGCTTCACGGGTGTCGAAAACGATCTTCTCATGTTTTAATCTGATTCAAAAAGTTAATGAAATAAAACAACAAACTATCTGATCGTGGCCTCGTTGAGCGACGCTCTGAAAAACCGAACAAAGGTAGATTTTTCTGCAGGGCTGTTGCGTTGAATTGCATTAAAGCATAAGATGGTGTTGTTATTTTGTTCGCGCCCCCCCGTAGCTACAGACTTGTGCACGTCTCCCCGTCTAACAGCCAGCCCATCAAAGAAATAACATTATAAATGGATGGGACGAAGCTTCAGCAGCGCTCTTATCATGGTGGGCAAAACAAAAACAGCAGAGAGTATTTCAGATCCAGAAGTTGGATGTGTTTTTCCAGTTAAAAACTTTGTCGCTGTGATGCCTGTTTATCTCGCAGACTTTGGCCAAAGACTTGTTGCTTTCATTGTGCGTTTTCCCCTCTCTGATCAGAAGGACGGCGTTTGAAACCAGCAGCTCTCCTCACTTTCCAGGCTGAATCCAAACACATAACGCAGCGGCCAGATAATGCACACCCAGCACCGCTCATATCAAACACTTCATTAGACTCATCCAGCGTCTTGGATGTAATTTGGCCTCCGTGTGGCGTGTACGCGTCGTCTTAGTGTTATCAGTCAGCAGGAAAGTATAGCTCATTAGAAGCGGTGTTACAGTATCCTAATAAGAGGAGCCATGGCGAGGCGTGAAGGCGCCGCGTTTTTGATTATCTCCACTCCGCCTCGCTGGCTCCGCCCCTGCACATCCCCCGATCCGTCCTCGCCGATTCATCCACAAAGCAGCGCCGTTTAATAGGCCTCTGTGTAACGAGCGAGCCTACAGCCAGGTAGAACAAAGCTCAGGAAATGACTGTGCATCAAAGAGCGAGCGGCGCGGCGCTTCACCGAGAAACGACCGAAACAAAAGAGGCTGGCAAAATCTTAAAATCTGCTCTGGTGAAGTTTTTAGTTTACATAACATATTTCTAGAAATATGGATGGATAACTTCTAGTAGCAGCATCTAGTGTCCGTTTAGCATCATTTTTTAATTTGCCTGATCAAGAGTCCACATGAAAGTGACATTTCTGTCCGTCCATTTTGTGTTTTTTGGGGCTAATTTTGTTTGAATTTTGACAAATTAGCACCATTAAAATTATGTCCAATTTTCTATTAGAAGTTAATGTTGTAGTTTGTCGCATTAAGACCTAAAAGATGCTGATTTTAAGGAGATTTCTGGATGTTTATTTGTAATTGATCTCTGGATTAGATTGATAGATTCAATATAATGAATAATGTTCAGAAGGTTTGACCCTCAATCTAAAAATATGTGTATAATGTATAATAACATATAATCATAATGTCTTATGACTCTGTGAAAGAGGCACTAATGGATTTCTCTTACTGCAGCCCGATTCATTGTTACTGTAATTACCCAGAATTACCTGGAATAATCAGAGATACTGTATGAAAGGCTATTTGGGTTTTAAAAATATGACTAAATCCGAGAAATGTCCACCTTCTCATGTGTGCATTACCATATCAACCAACTTTCTCAGTATCAAACATGTTTTTATGGGCCGTAAAAGCTTTATTCGGCTTTGATTCATGCCACTTACAATAAATCTCACTTCTACAAGTTTCCATAAGAGGAAAAAAAAAAGATCAAGCCACCTGTGCAGCATTATTAAAGTCTTTTCCATCCATCCACATCTTCCAAACACTCATGGTCAAATACACTTCCTGGGAAATAATTCTCACTCTATCACATAAATCTTAAACTACCTCGGCCAGCCAAGTGAAGCAGGGGTCGTCCTGTTAAAAAACTTTTTAAAAATGATCAAAATTACGCACATATTGTCTTTTTTATCACTCGCAATCTTCTTCCTGCTTCACACTGATCTTCAATCTGTCTTTAGTCCCAACTGAAGTAATCTCAGTTGAAGTTTTTTCACTTTTCGCTTTTCTGTCCCAGAGTGTCAAATCAAATAAGTTTTCTCAAATTTACAATCATACTTCACTGTGTTACGTCCCATCCCAACATTTTTTCAAGAAGAATTCACATTCATTTCAGAATTACATTAAGAAAAACAAGATTTCCATTAATTTGAGTGTTAAAAAATGTCTGAATGAAAGAATGAATACATAAGTGTACTATTGCTGTACACCTGTAATTCCTAGATATGCTCTTCTTTCTTCAACAAAAGGCTAACCCCGGTCAGATCCTCTAATGACTGATTCATTGATCCAGTCAGTGTTGACACTCTGCTGCATTTGTCCTGAAGTAGAGGAGCAGAGAAACCCTCTCGCTGCACTCTGCGCCGCGTCTCTCCACTTTTGTAATTCAAAGGGCAGGCAGCCATTAGCAGGCAGGAGCTGCCGGTGTTCTCCACACATGGCCGGCCTCCATGTACCGTGCTGTAATCTGTTGAATTTATTGATTTTTTTTTTCCCCTCCTCACCTTAGTTTCTAGCGCCATTTACGGTGGGCCACGCCGAGGCTGCAGAGGGAGACGAGGAGGGAATTCACAACAAGATTCCCACAGTCTGCCGATCAAAGCAAACCGTGTTCGCATCCGACGATGAGCATTAACGAGAAAAGTTGACAAGGTTGCGGCCTATTTATGTGAATAAGCAAAACTGTACTTTCACATGTGATTTTTCTTACCCCGCCTGCACAGGCGCAGCTGGAGGTGTGTTAGCAACAGTCAGGTAGCGCTGTGCAATGCTGGCCTTTCCCGACAGACGATTAAAACCCTCTAACTGTCTGCGGGGTGGCGGGACAGGTCTGCAGCCTGCAAATCGAGTGAAGGGTGAAGTTGGCATTTTCAAAGAGCTGCACAATCACCAGCGCCCCCTTTTTTCGGCGTGGGGTGCCCTGATGAAATCTTGCGCAACCAGCAGCGGCCTCTGCAACACACAGGACATACAGGTTCGCTGTCTGATGGCCTGTTGTTTATTTCAGCTCAGATTCGTGATCCTGTGAGTTGCAGCGTGTTTTGTGTGCACGTTCAGTGAGCAGCACACACACGCAGACTGCTGGATGCACACTTCATGGAGTCCAGTACATTTGGAGTCTCCCATATTCCTTCAAATTGTAGCCTCTCTTTGGTTACAGCTTATTAAATTGCAGCCGTCACTCTGCAGCAGATTATTTTCATTATCAATGAATATGTTTTTCTTAAAAAATAAAAATGAGACAGTGCTGTGAAGAATTTCACTGAGTCCAAGGAGAAGTTTTCAAATAGCAGAAGAGTCGCTCATTGAGTCGATGTCATTGAAACTGCTGTAGAGGTTGTTGTAAATCACCTTGCAGAAAATAACAACTCTGAACATCTGAATATTTCTTTAATCAAAACATTGAGTTTGTCTGTTACTGCAACTTCCACAATGACAGAAAATGACAAAGCCAGGAAATATCAGGGCAATAAATAATTTTCTACTCATGCCGTAAAAATGATGATTCGTTTTCTGTAACGCGACTGATTTATGAATTCGACTCTTACAGGAAAGACCTCGAAGCCTGAGGCCAAAATCAAGTCACACAAAACTACAAATTCACTGAAACGCCTGCCCTCGCCAGACAAGGTCAGTCGCCACTTCCTGTTTTTCCACCAGTGCCCTTCAAAATAAAGCTCTTGTAATGGTTGTTGTTTCGATGCCTTTGTCTCTTTGGTGTGAGGTTTTGTGGTTGTAAATTTTGAGTTAGCCAGAATCAGAAACGTGCGAAATACAGCAGGATGATAAAAGAGAAAAAAAGCATGAAAAGAAAGAATAAAGGAGATCAGATCTGTTACTCAGTGCATACTTTCATAAATAATGCCTTTTAAAATTTGCAGTTATGCTACTGAAGCTGAACTATTTCTACAGCTGGCTCTTATAGCCGCCTCTTCTTTTTTTCATTCGCCTCGTCTACATTAAATCAGGCTCCTTGATGTGAAACTCCTGTCTTTTGTGTAAAAACTATTCTCTACCCAGCCATCGAGCAGAATGACAGGCTATCTTGGGCTGCTATTGTGCCAAGCTGGCTGTGCCACACATTTACTCCGAGAGCTGATAGCACTTTCCATTTGCTAATGATTAGTTTGTGCCCCAGCGTGAGGGCTGTTTGTACCCACTCGGCACTGGAGAATAATCTTTTATCAAGGAGAGAGGGGTCACAAGAACAGCAGTGAGAGGCTCTGAGTGTCCTATTACCCATTCAATAGTTTTGTGTATTTCTATCTAAGAGTCCCATATTTTGGAATAGTTCTCGTCGTGGTAACACCGTGGCCCCTTTTTCTCCGGAGCACTTTGTCAGCCGTGACTCTGTTCTCAATTTGGGTGATGCACAAAAGCCCAGAGCTACTCTAGTTTCTTTTTTTTTTTTTTTTTTTTAATTGCGTGATTTTTATTCCCCCCACACACTTTTCAGCATTTTGCATGTAAGAGGAAAACCCCCATTCTCCGTCCTCGCACCTGAAGGACGAAGTGATAAAAGAAGATGATCTCTTACCTGAAAAGTTTGACTCCATTTTCTAAGAACTTTTCACACCAGTGGTTTCGGAAAGGAACTAAAAATCTATTGGACGATGAGGTGCTTGGATTTTGTGCCTCATCATAACATTGAAATGGAAGATATTCAACGTATGAAATTCATTATTAATGTTTTTAATGTTTACACCTCAATTGCACTTATTTATTTTGCTTATAATCTGCGGGATAAAGTTGCAAAGACCTTCTGAAGTTCATTGCTTTAGACATTCAGTATCTCCTTTACTACATAGCAGCAGATGAAATACTATGAAAGGATATAATCATCAACAAGTTAGTGGAAATCAGATCATTTCTTAAAGGAATCAAGCTCAAGTGATGTGATTCTTGGCAAAAAGCTCCATCGCCATGACATCAGTGCTTATCCAACAAGAAAAAAAAGATTCATAACCAGCAGCCAGAGTCCATAATCTACATGTGATCTCTTTTTATGAACAGTGATACCTCCCAGTGAGTCCACAGTGAGTTTAATTCATCCGAGCCGTCCTCAGGCAGCCGGGTTAAAAACCTTTGTTTAACACAGAAACATCTGGTGGTGAGTTGCAGTAAAGTTTCATTCATCTTTCTGTGTCCATCAGTGTTAAATTTCAGAAGCAATCCTGAAACATAACCTGTCTTCAGTACAATCCACCATCATGCATGCAACATAAACTAATATCCCAAATGATGGACGATCCAAATCAGGGGTGAGATGTGAGCTTGATCAATAAAAGGATTTTCAGTTTGGCCTTTTTTTTGTCAGGAGTAAAGCTCTACCAGCTTCCTTTCTCACACAGAGGCCAAATTACTTATTGGGGAATTTTAATGTAATAGAAATCATTACCTGTTATTACAGAGTGGTGAAACAAACACTGGTTAAATGTGTGATTCCTCATCCTGCCTCGACTCAATAAAACTGTGTGTTGCTGTATGTTCACTCACCCTTCAACTTCAGTAGCACGGTGGTATCGGTGCAGCCTGTTAATGGTGTATTTACTCACACTGAGAGCCTTTGTGTGTGTGTGTGTACTTGTGTGTTTTGCGTGTTTTCAGCAGCCTTTTGATTGATAGATATGGAGCCGCCGTATTTGCAGCGGAGATTCAGATCCAATCAAATCTGCCTTTGCCGTGTTTACCCGTGATTATTGTGTAAGAGGCTTTTGTCCGAACACAGAAATGCACACACACTCAAACATTTTAAAATAAAAAAACAGACCAAAATATCTTGTACTTTATGAAAAATCATCACCCAAATCACCGTGTTTCCTGCTCTTCTGGCATAAACCTTTCTCGACCGTAACTCACCACCCACTTATGGTTCAACTCGACTGAGAGAATAACAGGCTGCTAAAGCTCCCAATCTGACCGCTAACCACAGTGCTAAAACATCTGCTGGGCTGCACACACACACACACACAACCACAGCTGACTGTTACCCAGACTGCCAGCCTCTGCTGGTTTGGCAGCTGGGTGAGTCCATTCGGCCCCACGAAGAGAAAATACTGTACCTCTACTGACATTACGACTTATTTTACTCACCAAAACTCAACTCAAAACTAAATTATCATCCACATATTTACCATTCTCATTCAGCAGAAAACATCCAGACGTTACAGGATTATATATTTTATTTCTCACAGTGGGAAAACCTGCTGTAGTTTAAATGTTGAGGGTGACGGTGACTTTAAATAACATGAACTTTGCTCTTTAGGATACAAAACAAGAGAAGAAGAATATGAATATGAGCTTTGTTAGCGTTTAGCAATAATGTTCCTCCAAAGTGGAACCAAAAACTGGAAATAAACTTGATCATTTCCACGATGTTACACAAAGCAATAGATACGGATGCAATACAGACGGTTAACCAATATAAAAATGCACATTAATCAGTTTGAAAATAACCTTTATTACGGAGTGAAGAGTGATGATTTGATGTGTCAAAGCAAGAGATTTGAGAATTTCATTGGCCATAAATGCGTGCTGTAAATGAACCTTGAATCATTTGTTCTTTAAGGTCAGCAGCAGCACAGCAGCCGTCTGCATTAAAGCTGCGTATTTATCGATCCTGCCTGAATGGATTTAAAGTAACTTTATTAGCAGAAACAGGTGAAAACAAGGCTTTTTAAGTCCTGCTGGCACCAGTTTCTGTGGATCCAGCTTTGTTTTCTCGCTTGGCGCAACTTTATGAGTCAATGTAAAAGAACATTTCATCTTTCTTTTTAGTATTGTCCTTAAATCAATTTCTGTGTCTGTGTTTTTTAAAAAAATATTATTCATTACTCTGTGCAGAAGAAACCCTGCCTTCATTTTCTGTATTACCACCACCTGTGCATCTTTATTTTTCTTTATACTTTAACTTTAACTTTATATTTTCTAATGCATCTTAAGAAGCTGAATGGATTAAAGTTTCCTCGGTTTTAGCGCCCTGGTGTGCACCAGCCCAGTGCTGCAGTCTCCTCAAAGCCCACACCGACCTGATCCCCGTCTTTGAAACAGAGAGAGGAACAGCCAGCGTGATTGAACTCCTCTCTTTTATTTTTCCCCCCTTTCGTTCGTTTTCCCTCTGATTGAATGTGTTTTATCTATCCACGTGGAAGGGGAGGGGGGTGAGGAAGAGGAGGAAGGAGGGAGGGATGAGGAGGAGGCGTCACGAGTCGCCGTGATGAAAGGGGGTCTTTCACTCTTTCACTCTCCCCGTCTTCCCTCTTTTCAGCTGTTTGAGGCGTCTCATCAAATGGTCCTGAATGGTAGATGTGACACTATCTGTCTCTTCCTCCGCCGCCGCCTCCCCCCTTCTTGGTATCTCACCCACACATCCTTCCATCCTTCCCTCCCTCCCTATCTATCTCCACTCCGTCCTCTATCTACCTGCGGCCGCCGGCATCTGTCCACCCATTCACTCGCTCACAATGCCGCTCAGTGACCGCTGACAGAGGCCGGAGGAGAGAAAAGCTCCAGTTCAAGCTGAAGCGTGAACGTTAAAGGTCCAGCACTATATTTCCTGTTTACTAAGTGATAGGGCCTCAATGGCCACTTTATTAAATGTCCCTCCTCATGCAGATGGCTGATCCCACAGACATCAGGTCAGACGTAAGATTCCTGTAAAGGATGAAATCTTCTCTTCACTGTAAGTGCTTTTATTTTTCTTTATCGCGGTAACCTTCAGAAGTGAGACGACAAGCTCGATCTCAGAGAGGAATTATAAAGCAGAAGTCACCGGTATGAAAGAGCAATTAACGGGCAGCAGGTAGCAAGCACTTCGTTATCAGCCTCAGCAGAAGGAGAAGGAGTTTGTGGAGACTTCATTTGTGATTTTGGATTTGTTGATGGCTGTGCATTTGCCAGTTATGAAACTTAAAAAAACAAAACATAATGAGACAAAAACCGTGTTAAGACGATCTTAACGCTTCCTACGCCCGATTGGCTCAACACCATCATCAATCTTCACTTTTGATCGTCAAACTGGAAGCACAGTCACTGAAAATGTCGTCAAATATCTACGAGAAGAAGAACACCTTTATTAGTCTCACCAACAGGGAAATTCACATTTTTTCACTCTGTTGTTGTTTTACATGCACATAAGAAATGTTCTCGCTCACACAGCTCTTTCTTTATGACCTGCACAGACAATGTTCGTGTCCGTTTGACACTTGAGAGGCGTTCACGTCTCTGTGATCTCTGGTCACTCGTATCAGCCTCCTCTAAGAGTCGCAGTAAATCTGACATGTATCCTTGCAGAGGCATCATTCCAGCTTAATTGGCTCAATTAATTAGTCCATTGACCAAAACCATCGATAACAATCCAGACGAGCGGCCTCCCAAACACCTGCCGCTCTTTCCTGTGTCACATCGATGAAAACTGAAACCTTTTACTGTTCAAACTTTCCAGCAAATCACCTCAGGGCGCGCAGACTTTCGGGAGGACATTTGTCATCGCATTTAAGCATGTTGTTCACAAACTGAAAAAAAGACAAATAATAGATTAAGGCGTAAAGATATTTTTTGTGTTGCAGCCCTGCAAAATGTACTAATCCCCAAACTTGGCGCCGGCACACATTTCAGCCGTGCTGTTGCTGAATCATGCTTCGTTTTCCATCTATTTTAAACAAGTTTTTCTCTGGAGCTTTGGAACATGCACACGGTGCCAAGTCACGTCACCGCTGAACCCCCTCCTCATAATTCAATCAGCATTTAGGGGAGAAAAACTGAGATTTTCACATGATTAAAAGGTCAGATTAAGACTATAGGAGAGGATAGCTGTGACGTTTCAGTCCAGATCTAACAGACTCATGCGGGGCGAGGCGGCTTGTTTGCAGCATGCCTGCAGATCTAAACGGGGACCCAGAACAGGTCGCAGCTGTCCGGGGCCACATTTAAAAAAATAAGATAAAATGCAAAAGGTGGGAGCAAAGAAACTAGCAGGGTGTCAAGTTGAGAGGAAAGGGAGAGAAAAAAAGCTCCGCCGCCGAGAGAGAGAAAGAAAGAAAGAAAGAAAATGCTGGCAATCGGCAATGAAAGAGAGACGAGGGGTTAGGAGATATGTTTAAAAGGGGTGCGCAGGAGATGGATAAGGGGAGGAGTGGAATGAGAGAGGGCGAGAGATAATGAGAGGGAGAAAGAGAGAGCGGAGGGAGGGGGGTAGAGAGAATGAGAAGATAGAGACGATTTCCTATTCCGTCAGACGCACTGTGGCTCATTCATTATATTCCCCAGGCAATTACCCAGGCCACCTGCTTTGTCTCTCCCCTCATTGTTTCCATCTCTCCCTGTCTGTATCTTCCTCCCCGTCTTTCGCTCGATCTCTGTCTGTCATTCTCTCTATCGCTCCTTCACCAGTCCTGTGTGATCCTCGCTGTTTTGCCAACTCTTTCCTCTCTCGCTCGCCTCATTTCTCAGTTCCTGCATTGTCTCTATCCTCCTGCCTTTTTTTTTCCTGTGTGTATGTGTGTGTGTTTCCGCTTGTTTAATGTGAAAACACTGACAGATTGGTGTGTGTGTGTGTGTGTGTGTGTGTGTGTGTGTGTGTGTGTGTGTATGCGTGTGATGTTGGGCCAGTCCTAATGAGCTCAGCCTTGCATTTAGCAGGGTGCCAGGTCTCAGGCTTGCGGCTGCTTCGCTCGTCTCGAATGCTCGAATCCGCCGAACGTCTTTGCAGGTTCAAACCTCAGACCTGCAAATTTTCCGTCACTTTTCCCTTTTTCTTTTTTGCCTTTGTTCCAAAAACACAGTAATAATGCTGCCAGTGTTGGAAAAAGAAAGCATTTTTCTCCCATTGTCTTAAAACCGATCATTTCCATCTCCTTCACCCCTTCAGCTGATGCTTATTTGCCTCAACGCATGCGAAATGTTCTCCTCCTATTATGAATCGCTCTCATTTACAGCCCGTTTCTCTGAGCAACGCATCACAAACGTCACCAGAGTTCACTCCTGTAATCGACACAACGGTCGAACGTTTACGTCTCACACATCTGCAACACATTCGCTTACGTGTGTTTTCCTCCAGTTTCCGTGCGGCTGAAGCGTAATCAGGGAACTCGAGGCAGCGTCGCTCGGCTACAGTTTGGGAAACATCACAGTTTTCTGTAAATACAGCTTCTGTAAATCCACAGTGAAGAGCCTTCCAACCTTCCTCCTAAAAGTTTGCAATTAGTAATGTTTCTTTTTCCATTTCTAACAAACACATTGTTCCATGAACATCCACACAAAGTCAAGAAATGGACGTAAGAAGCCTGATTTCACCATAAACCATTCACATTAGGCCAAAGGGAAAGAATTTCAATAAGATGGGATGTGTATTTCTTTCTGTATTGTACAAAACCATGAAGTCTTTCTAACCTCAACCAAGGTGTTTTAGTGGCCTAGACCTCTCGAAACCTCGTCTCATGTGTGAAAGTCTCGCGCTTTGTTTGGCCGCCTTGAACCCAGCCGCCTCTGAGCTGCAGGTTATCCATCAGCGGTGTCAATAAAAGGCAGCGATTTCCCCCCCGAAGAAATAACTGACTGAAAGCAACGCTGAAACTGCACCAGTTTTCCCTTGAGGATTTTCCTACATCACGATCATTTGAATAATTCTAAACTGCCTTTAAGGTGTGGTTATGTTTTTTTTTATGATAATTAATCTCTAAAAACAGAGTTGTTGTGGTTAAATGTTGATATCAGTGCTTATTTAGAGCGTTAAATACAATAAAAACCCTGGCGTTCGGACTATTTCTTGGATTAACAGCAGATTTTAAAGATGCTATAGCATTGAGCCTCGCAGATCTTTGAGGCAATCTGACCTCTGACATCTGTGTTATAAAACATGAACCTTGGTGATGCATTCGGTATTATAAAGGAAGATAATGTCGTTCTAAGTGCGTCTTTATGATGCTGCGATGGGAAAACCTCCATGATCGTGGTGTTGGTTACGATGACGGTCAGTTTAAAGGGGAATCTAATGAAAATAAGAGCATCGATCGATCGAGGTGTCTCTGCAGCTCCGCCGTTCGCCCTGTTGCTGCGGCTTTTGGGGGAGGCGTGATGAAGGGGGCTGTCTCGCTGAAAGGTCAGGTGTCAGGTCCCAGCTGCCCGACGCCCGGTAGGGGTCTGCGGCTGGAACGAGTGGGCTTGGCGACGGGACAGCCGAGGTGTCATTAGGACACAGTGGGCTCTAACATTAGACCTCATTACCGCTCTCGTGATGGATCGGCCCAAATTACATCCTGGCAAAAAAGCCCGCATCTGCCGGGCGAGCACAATAACAACTGGAGATCTCTCCCTCATCTCGCCCTCTCTCTGCCTCTCTCCACCTGTGTGTTGTTCGAAATGAAGGCATTTAAAGTCATTATAGAGTAAATAATATGTGTTGACAAAGGGAGCTTGAATAATTGTGGCCACTTTACCAGGCAAACATCATTATTCTAAATAATATCAAATCCTATTCTTCCCTTTTTTTCTCCCCACACAGCAACATCTTTCTCACACAATCCTCCCATCCCCCCTCTGTAAAGTACAGTATGAGCTTCTTTTATCTCTCTCTTTTTTTACAGTAAGAAGACACACCGCTGACATTAAACATGCTACACGCAGGAGCTTCTCATGAATATTTCACTGTGAAATTAGGTGTGATGCCTCATTCTACTGCGAGCTTATAAATAAATGCATTTAAGCTATTGAAAGCAGCGAGGGCCTCCTACTATGTTTCGCTCTGAATTTTTAGAGTTTGCAGGTTTGTTTTCTCACCGAATTTAAAATAAAAATTAAAAAAAGGAATCTATAGAACTAATCCCCGTTATAGGTTCCTTCATTCATAATCTTTCATTAAACCCGGTCGGTTTTATAATGCTCCGTGTAGAAAAAGGCTCCACGCTGTACCTATAAATGCCATAAATGCTGTTTTCTCTCTTTTTTTGTGATTCGTCTGTCCATAAATACACATTTTAACACTTACAAGCACGCCTGCGGCAAGCTGCAAACGCCCACACGCATCCCAGATTTCATAGATGGGCAGGAATAATTCATTCTTCTCATGTCCAATGGCTGAGTGTGTAATGCTCGAGCACAGTGAGGACATAATGCATCCTCTCTGCTTCCCCCCCAGCGGTGACCTTTGCCTCTGTGTGTTATCCTACAGCGTGCAGCCTATTGTTTTGACCCCCTCCCTCCCCTGCAGCAAAAAGCCGACTTAGAGGGATCAGGCCCTGCGTGAGGGGGCTCGGCGGGGCTGAGGAAAGTGCTCGTAGTGGCAGCGCGGTCGAAGCTCGCAGCGCAGGGGTCAGACTGATGCGACAACTAGCTAAGAAGAGGCTGAAAGTGATCTTTCATTTAAAAAAAAACATGCAAAAACTCCTCCATCTATGCCAGGAAGCAGCTCAGGATCCTCTATAAATCCTAGCTGGTGATTTATATCCAGTCCCATTGATCACTGCCTGTTCAGGAGGTGTGTGCCCTTTATGTTGAGAAGTGCAGAAAGTCCGAGTTTCATGCAGGAGTGAGTCCCATCAAAGACCTTAAATTTACGTTTGCAAGTTGTTTGATTAAACCTTAATCATACCTAACCATAATTTAACCATAGTTTAACCACAGTGTCATACTGCCCAGTATAAGCAAATAGTAGCTGCCATGCACAAGTAAAAGGGTAAAAGAGACTTTTTAAAAGTTGCAAAAGAGTGTAAAAAGATAGAAAATGTCATAATTAATCCAGGATTTTGAACATCCAGTGTTGACGTTCCTGTTTGGGATTAATGAAAATCATGTTCTTTATGTACTTTTTTATTTCCCAGTATGGAAATAAGCCCAGAAGAGACTTATTCTAGCGTTTCATTTATTTCTACCGATGTGGAAAAACTCATAACAGGTGTATCAGTGTCTGTGCACAAGATATGACTTATTTTTTAATTTGGCAAATATTTCTGTTTTTATTCTTACCAAAAATGCCTTTTTTGAGGATATATTGGATTTTTTATTATTTCTTAGATATTCAGAATAATGAGTTTGTGCCTAAAAATCCGATGGTGGTCAAGTTTTATTCGCTCAAGTATTATTCAGCTACACATTTATTTGGGAAGAAATCAAAATAAAAGTTACCGCGGTACGAGCCCAAATCTCAACAGCTGCCATAATAGCAGCAGCACTTATTTCATACTGTTAAATATCATAGCCGTTGATGGGATGAGGAGCTCGCTGCTGTTCAGGTGCAGTCGATGAAAAGGCCTTCCCCCTGTAAGCCATCGCTTTTAAAAGAAAATTAAGTGAAAACAACATTTTACCTGCCCTTGTTTGTAGACAAATCCCCCACTGCCTGTAACAAAGGAAGCGCTCCCCCAACGCGCTCATGATGGACACTCTATTTTGAAGCTAATAAATTGTTTTCCCTCCTCTGGTTTCCCCAGTGGTGGTCGCCGCCAACCGCCACCAGCGTTTTTTATTATATTTTAGCTTTTTTTCTCTCTCTCTCTCTCTCTTATGCTTCACAGAGCAAACTGGACTCGGTCCACAAACAGTCGTGCATGCAAGCAGAACCAGACACGCTGGCTCGTCTCCATGTGCAGAAGTACTCTGCAGCTCCTGGCTCTGCTTTACTGACCAGTGAACGAACACAGGGTGAAGGACGTGAGTATTACTTTACCCTGATATATACTGAAATACAACACTGAATGCTCTTTAGTTTTAAAACCTCGATCTAATGGTTGACTGCTGAGGTAGATCAGCACAGGAAATGACTCAAAAATTTCACTTTCGTGCCAAAAAAGTTAGCGATTACGTTGATGGGTTCAACATTAATGACTGATGCAATAGAAATGATGGACACAACCATGAAAAATAAGACCCAAGTTGAAGTTAAATCTAGTTGATGTTGTTTTATATGTCAGCATATAGAAATCTGCAATAAAGAGGCTCCAGCGTGGAGAGACGTACAGCGAGAATGAAACGTCATGAAAAAGTCACTGAAAGTTTTAAAATTTCAGTCCTGGTTGATGATGATGACTTGTAGTAAAAGGCAAACGTAGTTTATTATTGTTTTACATTACAGATATAATGACACAACAGTCCAGCAGCTTCGCTGGACTCTTGACTTGTTGACGGGCAGCAAACGAGCTTTGTGAAGCTGTTTCTCTTTACAGTGCAGCCAAACAAACTACAGACTCACTGTGGATGTTTCTTCTTTGTTCACCGGGAACAAGAACGTTGGACTGTGTATGGAGATAATTACAGACTTCCAGTAAGTCTATCAACAGTCTACAAAAGAAAACATCAGTCAAAAAGGTTTATGTTGTAGGGAGGGGAAGGTCAGACACTTTATTTATCCCAGGGAGAAATGTGGTTGCTCTGTTATAAAGAACACAATAGAAATAGAAAACAACAGTAAACAGAATATGTCCAGTTCAGAATGAATGGAAAAAACATGAACATAAATGCTCCTTATTGCACGGATGAGTGTAGTTATTATTAGTTATTATGATTAATGTGATTATTTGTGACATCACTAGTCTACTAGGTTGGAAAGTCGACCTATTTAGTGTGTGATTTGTGAGAAAACAATGAATTTCAGCCGCCTGTGTTCTCCGTGAGTCTGTTCAGTCCTTCTGATCACTGTAGGACTTCAGTAGGCCAGAAGATTGAAGTCATTTGGGTTTCCATTGGCTGAAACCTTGAAAAATCAAGCCATTGGCTCTGGGCTTGTGTAGATCGGGACCAGCACCGGCCCGCGGGCTTTCATTCATCAAGGCCACTGAATTGCTGCAGGCTGACTGGAGCAGAGATCCGACGAGTCTCTTGTTCGCAACCCCGGTTTTATGGGCCGCGTTAGTAAAAATATGATATTTTATGTAACCGGACCGCGTGTTTTTATATGCGGCGTCGTTAAAACACATCTTACGTAAGGCCCTCCTCTGCCGGCCGGCCGATAAAGGTGGGATATCAGCCAAAAAAACGAAAAAAGAAAGAGAAATGTTACCCCGCTTCCCCCTCCACACACACTTAGCACCCCACACCCCCAGCCTGACACTCACCGGCTGCACCACACATGCACCATGGGAACCTGTTACCATGGCTACAGCTGGCAACAGCTCCGCTAGGGCCCTGGCAACCCACCACCTACCACCATCGTTACCGTCAGCTCTCCCATCCTCCCTCCTTCACTCTATCTTTATCTCCCCTTTCTTCTTCCTTTTCTCTCTCTTTTTTTTTTGCAGTCCTCTACCTTCTGAAGCCCCCCCCCCCATATCACGCCGCCTCCCTCCGCTCCCTCGCCGTCTCTCTGAGGTGTTTTACTGTGGTGTAGATTTCAGGAGCTGTTTTCCCCTCAGTCTCATTGGACTCATTAGTGTCCTTTACCGAGGCTCCGTCTGTGCTGAGCGTGCAGCCGAGCACACACACACACACACACACACACACACACAAGCCTGTTTTTTTTTAACAGGCGATTGTCTACCAGCACGCAGGCGGGTGCACGCCGCCGTGTGTTTTCGTGCGTGTTTCGCTCCTCACGCAGGGGCCCGAGCAGCCCATAATTACGGGAGCTTCAGGCTGATGCTGCCTATGTTTGATTACAGTGATCAAGGGCCAAGTTATGGAGACTAAAAGTGCCATCACCTAGTGTCAGCGTGCTTATGTGTGTTTGTGTGTGAGGAAGCAACGTAAAGCAAAAGAGTTTTGTCGGGAGTTCACATTAACTGGAGCACACACAAAATTGCAGAGCGTTAAATCACTCTTTCTGTCAATGACAAGATGTGCTGAAATGTTTTTTGTTGTTGTAGATTTTTGTTATTTGGTGGTTTTGGCTCTCATTCACAGCGCCTGTGGGTTTGGTTTTTACTGCGATTCGTCGTGTGTGTGTTTGTGTGTGTGCCTCGTGAGCGAAGCGGTGTAGAAAAACAGAACAAAGTAAAATATTTATGTCAGAAGTTCACATTAAGAGGAGCGAAGTAAACCGGTGGGAGCTGAAATCCCCCTCCGTGTGAATTCTGAGCGTGTGAGAGCTGCCTTTTGCAAACTTTTGAGTTTCATTAAGCCAAACGTAACTCGTTTCCTTGAGCTAAGTTTGGGGAACGATGAGTTTGTGATCTCGGCGCCGAGCTGAGGACGGTGTTTATGTCAGCGGCGGAGGGCCTGTTTAGCGAGTGTTATGTGTAAGAGTAGACATTGATTGGCGGTCATCTATAAATGATGGTGCATAATGTAGTACATCCCCTCCGATGGCAGCGACCGGCTCAATAAAACATGAGCCCTCCAGTCAGGGGGTTGAAATATTAAAAGGATATAGGAGCTGCTTCTCCCTGGGGATTGGCTCTGTGTGTGTGTGTGTGTGTGTGTGTGCGCGCGCACATGCCCACTTGTCTGTGAGAATTTGTAAGACACTTGTCTGGGCTTAAACCAAAACCTGTTATCAAATGTCAGGCCAGCTGGCCAAGAGATGGGGAGTGAAAAGTCAGTCTGTGGTTAAGCTGGCTGAAGTGTGAAGCGCGCTCGCATAAAGCTGGAAAAAATATCAGCTGTTGCGTCTTAATGGGATATTTTATTTGTTGCCTTCATGTAGAGATGGACACTGTAAATGTGAGCACTGTGTTGGGTTTCGGTGCAGTCGCTGAATGAGGAGCGGGCGTCTGGATTGAGATGATGCATCTTCCTCTCGCTATCTTGTCACAGACGCCTTTTCTAAACGGCCGCAGAAGATAGCACGAACAGCGCGTTATCGCTTCGCTTCCCATTTCCTTTTGTTGCAAGAAAATGCTGCAAAAAAAACAGGAAGGTGAAATGCAAAAGCTCATTTAGCTCGGCGTGGTGGCGTCAGGCCGGGGGTGAACGGAGAGGAGAGGCCGGAGAGTGGTTTCTGTTTCGGGAGCTGCTTTTCTCCACCTTCCTCTGCTTGTCAGATCCGATACCTCTCTGCCTCTAATAGGGGCACAGGAGAGGACGGGCAGCATCTGCTGTCAAAACCAAATTATCTTCTGTCAACAAAGCAGGAGGGAGAGCCGGCGCCTCAGCCAGGCCCGCGGTCGCACTGCACACACTCCCTCTGCATTTAAGGGTTTGCACCAGCCAGTTAAAGGAGGGCCAGTTTGTTATTTATTTATTTATTTATCGACTTGTGGCAATTTTGCGGTCAGGAGGCGTGCAGCTAAACTGCAGCTCAGTCAGAATTGGCGCTGGATTAGGGAAGAATACATTATCGGCCGGTGTTGTGGCCCCGCGGCGCCCTTGACAGTTTCATGATGGAGGGGACGGTCCGGATGCTGTCGAGCCACAGAAGCTGCCGGTCTCCCAGGAGGAAAATTATGTCCTCGCGTGGGCAGCACAGAATCACTGTAAGTCAATATATGGCACCTTGAATCAAATTAGCTTGGGAGGAGATACCACATTTCGCCATGTTGCTCTGAGCCTAAGTGAAGGATTGCCAGCTGTAATAAACAGGTCAGTCAGACAAGATACAAGAGGCGAAATGGAGCCACGCTTTATTGCTTGTGGGAGAGAGAGAGAGAGTGGCCAGTCATGGATGTGACTGTCTGCAGTCCCAGATGTGGCAATTATGTTGGATGACATCATTCAAAAACACACTTTTTCTTGACTGCAGGAGTCATTGAATTAAAACTGATTTTCAGGTTTTTATATCACTGGAATCACTTTGACCTCTCAGTTTTTGTGACAATTCCGGGTTTAAGAAGCGACAGTGGCAACTTATGAACTAATAACGCGTCTCATTAAGAAAATAATGTCTTATTTTCTTTAAGATCAATTGGGGAAAATGTGAAAATGCCTCTGAATTTTGGACTTCTTTTTTTGAAATACTGCAATAGCAATACATTAACAGTATATTGCGTTTACTCCACAGAATCAGAAAGCGTCTTATGTACTGGGGGTCGACTTTATAAGCACTTAAATAGAAATGTTAGTGCAGCACTGTATATATAGTAGGTTTACATGCACACACACACACACACACACACACACACACCTTGTCATCTCCTCAGGCTGTACAGTTTGTTTTCACTCTGCAGCCCCTCGTCCGTGTCTCCCTGTAAGTGCATGTGTCACTTCATTCCTCGGCTGCATCTATTTTTCATGGAGGTAAATTGCATGGCGCCGCTGTGCGCTGAACTCTGCCTCTGTAATCCACAGAGATGACCTCTAATAACGTGCCCCCCTCCGCCCCCCCGAGCACATCAACAGCTCTAAACCTCCACAACCGGCGCTCCCTCAATCATTCCACATATCTCTGCTTTTTTTTTTGCTTTTTCCTTTCTGGTCCTCTCTGTTAAGCTGGCCTCGTCCATCTCTTCTACCTTTTCTTTTCCATTTATCCTTTCTTTATTCTTTTGATTCTCCTTAAATTTTGCCTCGTGCAGTGTGCTGTACTGTATTTCGCCGTATCCGTGGTGTGCGTCTTTGAGGTGTTGTGGTCTGTTTGGCGGGCGGCGAGGGAGCCAACTCGAGTTCACGTCCTCTCTGATCTGACGGGATAGCGGCGCTGAAGACAATAAACAGACGCTTCGATAGCCCGCGGCTCGGCACGGCGCCCTCACGCTCCTTTACGCTGCAGAGGAGGATGCAGTATGGCCTCAGGCTCATCGCCACATGACAGCGCCAGTGTGGATTTTGTGCTTTTGACACATTTTTTCTGTATTTCTTTATTTTTTCATTCGGTTTGTGCTCATTTCAGGGGCTTTGGGACAATTTTAATATTTGAAATTTGAGACCAAAGCCTCGGTATTTTTTCTGCATATTCTCAGTGTCTGTCAGTCTTTTCAGCCAAAATAATTCAAAAACGTTTTACTCAAAGTGACAAAACATTCGCCTTTAATGCAAAAGACGGCTTGTGTTTCTTTCAACCACGACGCAGTTGTTCCTGAACATTAATTAGGTTAATTAGTTACGACTGAACTGTGCCAACAAAACTTCGCGTGTCCCTCATGATCTTTCCATAAATCGAATCTAAAGTCCTTGTTGTATTCAAACTTAACCAAAGTTTATCCCTCAAATCCTTGAACGTTTTTGCTTTTCGGCGATGTGTCGGAGCGGAAAACTGACAAATTTTGTGGTTTAATTTGGAGGAAACCAGGTGTCTTTTTTGTGGGAAATTCCAAACTCTTACATGTGGTTCTCGCCGCGCCATCAACTTTTAACATACAGCGAGAAATCTGTCATCATGTCTGATTACTGCTGATGTTTTATCGTCGCTGCAGGCTGAACACATGTTTGTTCTTTAATTTCCACTCTTTTAAAATGTTGAATCATGATAAGTTCCTCCGTAGGTTGAGGTTGCGTTTCCAGCTCCTATTTTGGCTCTAACATGGGATGTTCATGTGGAAAAGCTTTGCAGAAACAACATATTTTCATCTGACAGTGACAAAAATATTTTCTTTGCTACCTCCGTGGTCCCGTGCGGGTCGGCGTAGGCGTGGTGCGTCTGCCGGACTCACAGCTTCACCGTCTTTGAATGGCCACGCTTCTTCGTCGTGACTAATCGCAGACAGAGACTCCAGGGATGAAAGCTGATCACATATGCTCGACAGCCTGCGTGTCAATAACACACACACACACACACACACACACACTCGTACAGACAGCGACACCTCACTGAAGAACAAACAACAGAGAGTGTCGCGATCCTGTCAACGCGCATCAGTCTGTCATCCTGCAAACTTCTCGTGCACGGTTGATGAAACACATTTTTTTTTACTGTCCTTTACTTTGAGTAGATGGAGCGAGAAGAAAGCAGCACTGTAGGTACACGTGTGGATTTTACAAACAGATAAACACAGAGAGCATCTTTATTTAAGATTTAAATGCATTTCTAATATCTCCTGGGTTCAGAGTTCCCTGTACCTTTTTTAATAATGCAGCCTCTCGCCAACCTTTCCTTTGGTTTCATCACCACTCACATCGGTTATGATGCGGTTACGAAACAGGGACACTAAACGATCAAAAAGAGAACCATTTTGACCCTTTTGAACCATTTTTAACGGGTGATTATTTCACTCAAACGACTCAAACTGCAGACTTTTGTTGATGCATGATTTTTTTAAATTTCATCTCTCCCACTCCTCATTTACTGCCATCCCTCTGCTGTCCTCTAGTCATAAAGGCATAACATGTCCAAAGAATATAATCAAGAAAATCTACTTTTTTCATGGAGCTGCTTTCCTTCTTAACTTTGATTTACTCAAAAGCTGCTCAGCGAATCAAAGTACTCTCAATGAAAACCAGCTGCTTCATGTCAGAAGATTGTTATTTCTATTTATTTCTATAGATTATGTATATGTAAAACATGCACAGCGCTGCAAACGCATCTGCAGATTTTACACCTGTGTGGCTGTTGATGAAATGAAAAACAGTCAAGTGGCAAAGTAAGACTTTTAATCAAACCAAACAGAACTATAATATATCTACAGACGCCCACAGACGCCTTGTTTCAAGCTGTGTCAGCTAAATTTCACATAATAATATATGGGTGTATAAATTGTACAATATCATAACAGGCAGAAATGATGCAAATCGGCGGCGGCGCAGATAAATAAGCGAGGAAAAGGAGAGGGGGCAGTTAGATCGCTGCTCTGTGCAACAGATAATCAGGATTGGGAATGGGGATCTTTAATGGCTGTCAATTAAAAACTAATTAGAGGGTGTAAGCTCAGCTAGATCGGCTATCAGTCCATTTATCATCACGCAGCTGTCTCAGATACACTCACACACACACACACACACACACACACACACACACACATTATCATATAGACATTGTATTCTGTATTTTTTTTTTCAATTATCTCAGCTCTGCCTCTGTTTCTGCCCCGCCAACGTTTGTGCACAACAGAAGCACACATGCACGCGCACACACCTGCGCACTGGAGCTACACACACACACACACACACACACACACACACACACACACACACACACACATCAACAAAGACATAAATACATATGGAGCTCATTCAGCACCAAACCAGCTGTAATAGACACATTCCCTCCTCCATCTCTTTCATTTACCAGGACAGAATTGCCTCTGAATTGATGGCAAATAGTGGAATTTGACCCAAATGTATTGCCATAAATGGCTGCAAATGACAGACAAATGAAAACACACGACCTGATGAAATTGCAAAAATTCAAATTCAGCGAGCGACTCGCACCATGACAACCAATTAGTGACAAATGGACGTATATATCTCCGGGGGCATCAATCTAACTTCAAAGGCAGCGTGTTCGGTGGAAGAATGGACACACGGGGTCTGGTGACTTTGCATTTTCAGGCCTCGTATCGTGCACTGAGATTCCAGAAACCTTTTTATTTACAAGTGAATATAAAAAAAAGCAAACCAGGAACTTTACATGCAACCTTTAAAGGAATAATTCAACACATATAAACTACTTTATCAATATTAACAATGTCTTAGTGTTAACTAAGGAGCTACTAAGTAAAGACGATGAATCCCAACACTTTAAACACTCCAGGTTGCCAGGTTTGGTAGCGTCACCTGTGCCTCAGTGCTTACTGACGATATCTGGCAACCTGTGCTGCAGCAGGAGATGCTTCACAGAAACATACATTAACACACGCAAAGAAAGAAGTTTTTTAGTCCATTCTGCAGTTTTCTGCCATTTTCTCGCCTCAAACATTCAACACAAGGTTTATTTTTTTAGCTGCCACTTTAGCCACAAGTTTGAATGACAAGTTGATTTACTGACGTCATGAGGCAACATAAAGATGTGTCCATTTAAACTGAGCACAAAGAGAACAAATGTGGTGGTTCAGTTTTCTTTTAATGGTAAAATATGTGAAAAGAAAACATTTGAATGCCACAGTTTGACAGCACTGGAGCAGGTGGACCATTGTGAAAAAGCAAAAAAAAACAAAAAACAAAAAGTGCCTGTATTTGAGCTGTGGCGTGTTTACTTCTTGTTTGGCTCTTGTGCAAAAAATTCAAATGCCTCTACTTGCTAAAAACGTGTCTGTAACAGCAGCCGGAGCCGTTTGCGAACCCTGAAATGAGATATTTTGTTCGCAGTGATGCAACACTTTGTCCTCAGTCTGGCAGGGCTGGAGGTGTGAAGATGCTCAGCAACTGCTCAAGTTTCTGTGGACAGAAAAAAAAACTTGCTTCTGTGTAGGAGTGGGTTTATGTTTAAAGAGCAACTCAGCATTAAACCACAGTGCTTATAAAGCTGAAAAAACATTAATACTCCTGCTAATCCCAGCCATTTTGTGTTTAGTGTTGCATTAGCTTAGAGGTGCAGATGATGCGCCGCTCTGAAACTTTTGACCGCGTTGGCCTTAATGTGGCGCCTCAATCAGCGGGGTCAAGGCAGGTGTTTGACTTTTGACGGCATCCGCTGCTTTGTGATCTGAAAATTGCTTTCGCCCTCAAGTAGCCACGGGTGAGCCCTTATCAGAGGCTCATCTCACCTCAAAGCTTAGTTTTGCCTCTTTCAAAATTGTGGGTTAAGTGAAAACACTTTCCAAACTCTTCTTCAGTGGGATTTTTAGTGATGTTTCATCAGATCTGAATCCAGTTACAGATCTGATAATTGATTAAGTGCTTTGCAAAAGCAGTGCAAGGACAAAATACATTCAGCTTATTCGAATATATATCAAATTATATATAAAAGTCAGTATTTACATTCAGATATTTAGAATTAAAGTAAAAGATAAATTTCATATTGATAGAAATGGCTTCTGAAATATTTTGTAATTAAATTGCACATCACAAAAAAAGAGAAAGTGATGAAATTTAATAAAAGATGAGACTGAAAAAACATAATAAAATTAAAATCTCAACCAGGACATTTAGTTCCATGGTTTTTATGAACAAAACTTTGTTATTAGAAAAGGACAATTTCCAAAAAAAAACAGTTACACAAATAAGTGAAATTGGTGAAATCTTTTATTCAGAATATAAAAAAGAGACACAAACGCTCCTGTGAATGAGTTCTGGTGTCCGTGATGGATCAGAACAAAACAGATGCTTATTATCTCAATTATGGGACAAAATGAGTAATCATGGGCGATTCGCATCATCCCAAAAAAGTGAGAAAATGACAACTTGTGGCACCTATGAGACTGCGTGTTCTCGTTAATGACATGTATGTAAAAAAAACATACAACAGAAAAGAATAGGCACTTTGGAAATGCTTTCAAAAGACTCGGCCAACGAGAGTGTATTCTCTGAAATACTACAAATAATACACAAATACACACTCTGAATTGAATTTGACAGTGCACTGTTTTGTCAGAGAGTACAGAAAAGCCTGATGTATGTAGACTGTACTGAAGTGTAGCTAGAAATGACGCAATGTCGTGTTAAAATAGTTGAAATTGGGAAGCCGCTGCCGATTTTGCATTTGAAACCCCCCAAAAAAGCGAGATCTGAAGCTTTAACATGCATCGAAAGAAAAAGTGGTTACAGACTCTCCCTGAAAGATCAATCAGGATTTGTTTACACTCGCTCTCTATTTATGCATATTTCCAACGCTGTCGACCATTCACCAGTTCACTACTTCACTTCATGATTCCCTCCAAGCCAAATGAGCCAGATCCAGTCCAATGAGCGTGTTATTTCCACTGATATCTTTACCCCATATCCTCACAAAGGATCACAGGAGCGGTCACTTTATACACCTTAGACCTGTTGCTAATCCATCACAAGGCCAACATATAGAGACAAACAACCAACAGAGTCACCAGTTAACGTATCCTGCATGTTTCTGGGTTGTAGAAAACCTTGAGAACATGCAAACTCCACACAGGATGGAGAAAAAGACTACAAACCGCATCATTTTCTCACCATGTTAATTATTTCTCCCTCTCTCCAGTATTTATTTATTACCCCTGTAGGATTTTGTTGGACCGACGACAAAGATAACCGTACAGCACTTTGACTACACAGAAGAGATCTCTCTGCTTGCCAATGTAATCTCCAGATCATTCAACTGTAATAACTCCACTCACTTTTCCCGAAACAAGTCTCCTCTGATTGATGCGCAGTGTGCGGCAAGAAGGCAGCCTGCAGCCAAGTGCAACTTCATTCACGGGAATCAAAGAGATTATTGCAAATTGCCAGACAGCTTTTTTTTTTTTAACTTTTTTTCAAATTTACCACAACTGGGAAGCGATAGATCTTAAAACCCTGCAACTGCAAAGAGTCAAACCAAACCCGGAAACACAGCTACGTACCAGACACGCTCATTATTCTGAGGTTCAAATAAAAAAAAAGAAAAACAACGTTCAAACACACTTTAATGTTCAGATTTGTCTGAATATTACCTCTACTGGACACGTGAAAGATGGAAGTAGCGTGATGTTTTAAAGCTCCCATAGGTCAGGATGGATGGGAGGCTCAACCAAATGTGCCGAAACATATCTGAACTTTGAGATTGGCAGCTTAGGTTATCAGGTAAAAAGTGATTTTTGGAAAGCAATAACAAACAGTGACATCCTTTCTATTTGCGGATAAGATCAGGAAAAGAAAGCTCTGACAAATATCACATTTTGTTGTTTAGTTGGGTTTTTTTTTGTTGATTCGTTTTTCATTTTCCTGAGATGACCAGGACAAAAATCTTCAGATGTGCATTTTGTTGTTGACGACGGTGCGACAGACTCTCTCATTCAACAGTGTGTGAAACTCTGGGACACTTTGCTTTCAATGATACCGCACTTTGTCATCTGCCTTGTCAACATTTGTCACCATGGGGGTGTGGTACTCCTGCGCGAGTATGTGTGTGGCGTCTAGACGGGAGAGGCCTAATCTATTTTCCATGTTACCATCCTGTCCTGTTGGAGCCTTTGAATGGCAGATAAACAGAGCGGGGCTAAGGCTGAGGCTTCATCAAGAGGATTAATTCTGCGAGTCTTATCTCCAGAGGAGCCTCTCTGCCTCCTCTTTCTCCCCCCACCTCCCCTCCCCATAGGCGTCGAGGGCTCTCACCGAGTTCACTCTCAGTTCACACACTTTACAGTACAAACCGCTGCCATAAGCCTAAAATCACACAACGCACATCGATGTTGTCGTGCCGCGATATATAAAAAATATCAAGTTTTTTTTTTTCTTTCTGCAGAGTGGATTAGTGTCAGACGGAATAAACACAGACGACGAATGCAAACAGATTAATTATGAAAAAAAAGAACGGAAAATGGAGCAAATATGATGAAGTAAGACCAAAACCAAATAGGAGTATTAAAATATGTCGCGCCTGCTGAGGATGTCTTGTTTATGCGGGGACGCCGCCAGAGAGAGAGAGAGAGAGCGATTGTCGCGTTGTGTCTAAAAGTGCCACGTTTGAATATGCAAGAAAGTTGGATATGAAATGTACATTAGCATCCATTTTAAAGGGCCGACGCTGCAGAAGCATGGCGCTAAAAACGAGGACGAGATGAAAACGCATCCAACTCGTGTTGAATCCAGTCAAAGTTGTGTAGTGTCACTTTAGGACAGGCAATACATTTTTCATTATCATTTGCATTTTAATTTCATTCACCAGACAGTATAACAGCAAGATAAGGTTTTAAATATACATATATACATCAGTTTGAATCTAATCGTCACCTGTTTGCCGTTGATGCAGCGAGTAAACAGACGCACACACTGTGCATTAAGGTAAACAGGCACCAATTCAAAGCGCTGATATTGATGATTAAGCAGGTGGTAGTTTTGCTTTGGTGATGTGTGTAATCAGCACGGAGTAAACTGAAGTGGAGAGGAAAAAGCGCAGATCACTGTGATTTCCACAAACAAGTGAGGGATGCCATCAGCTCTTCATCCTCATCCCTCATTGATAGTCGACAGCCTCCTCGTCAGACGTGGATTTCTTTAGATTTAGAAAATCGCAGGGTCTTGCGCATAAGTGAGAGTAAGGTGGAGCATCGAGGAGAAAGCTGAGGCTGAAGGCCACGATCTCCATTTAGAAGTGTCGTTTTTGGTCGTGAGCTTTGTGGATTGACCAAAAAAAAAAAAAGAACATGCAGAGACATCCAAAATAATTTCCTTTGCAGCAGAGCTCAGCTTCAGAGAGCATCATGAAGGAGTTCGGAGATAAAGAGCTCCTCCTCTTTTGCTTCAAAAGGGGCCAGTTAAGGTTTCAAGGATGCAACCAACTGAGAGGAAACCCGGAGGCAGACCCAGGACTTACAGGGGGGCGGTTTAAATATCCCATAAGGCCTGAGGAGATCTCAGGATCCAACAAGAACAGCTGAAGGATGCAGCGGGGAAGGCTTTCCTTGCTTAATGTTTTACTTTGCAAAAAATGAGCTGTTTGCAGCAGCCAGTTTAGCTAACGGACCGTCAGTAGCTCACAGTCGATGTTTCTATTGTATCAGGAAACTTTGAAACTGGCCAGACATCAGACAGTCTCATGATGTGATGTTGGAAATTTGAAGCAAATGAGGAGAGTTCGATGTTTAGAAATGAACGGAGGAGCAACAAATGATGTACCGAAGCAAAAACACAAACAGGAAGTGATTGTTTCACCACAGTACTTGTGTACTTGTGTGCATGATTTCCTCTTTTTGACTCCTGGAGTTGCTGCTTGCACTTCTATTATCTCGAAACACAGCTCATTAAATCTGAGACGCCGGCCGGTCGGTGTTGTTTACCCTCAGTTTAATGATCAGAATTCAAATCTGTCTTGAAAACCTGCAACAAAATTTTGTTATTCTTTGCAGATCATTGCCGTCGTTTAAGTTTAATTCCTCATTTAAAAGCCCGTTCTCTCCTCTTATCATTCAGTGAGGTTATGCATGCGTGTGTGTATGTGTGTGTGTGTGTGCCCAGTAGCCGCGAGGCAGCAGCTGACGATAATCTCTCCGAGGGGTCGATGTCGTGGTTGTCACGGCGATCTTCCCGGGGCTGATGTTGGCTGACGGCTGGTGTCACCATTGCTTTCCATCAGCGGCCCCTCTGATGGCTCTCATTTCACTGTGTGTGTGTGTGTGTCCGAGTGTGTCTACACGTGTGAGAGCGTGTGTGTGTGTCTCACCTCCTGTACACCACAAATTTAAAACAGAAGAAACCAAAGAATGCAACATTTACCGCCATCAGTGATGTTTCTCTTTATTTTTATCACATATTCTGCACTTTATTGTAATCACAGGATTTCCTCGCTTCCTTCTCTTGAACCAGTCGGTGCTGCTGGGAAATTTCTCTCTGCGAGGATCAATAAACATTCGACTTACATGTTTTTAATTATTTCCCCAGATATCGAGCTCGAGCACTCGCCGTCCACTTGAGTCAACATCAGCGGCCGCGGCTCCCCGACTCCACGCCGGCGAATGACAGAAACAGCAGAGCTCACAATTTTTCTTTCTGCTCGGCGTAAAATAGCAGCTTGTCCGGCCTCGACAATGAATGACTGAATAATAAACAAGTTCACGAGTGCAATTTATTTTCTATGATGAGTTTTCTGATTAAATTAGACAAGTTTGTTTCGCTCTCAGCGGGTTCATCTGCTCGCCGGCTTTGAGCGTGGGCATCCTTTATGTGTGCTTGTGTGTGTGTGTGTGCGCCTCCTCGTTTATGCCGATTTGACTTGCCTGCAGATGGCAATGTGTTACATTTCTATAACAGTCGCTCTCTCTGTCGAAGTGCTGCTGCCTCTCCTCCTGCGGCTCAGGCTGGTGTGCAACTCCGCTTAAAGTCGCCACTGCTGAATGGACTGAGGGTGAAGAGAGGGGGAAAAAATGAATATGTACTTTGCATTTCAATGACTGTTGGTATTCTGTAATTTCATCTTAATCCCTCCGAATTGCTGCAGTGGAGGCAGAGTGGAACTGAAATTGAAACAATATCTGTAGCTTGTAACATATTGTGATGGCGCCTTGTTAAAAGTGACACGCCATAATGTGCGGAAAAAAACTCAATAAACATCACTGTCATCCTCAGCGGCCTGGCTCTCTCTCTCTCCTGCCTTAATTCATCCCGAGTTACATCTCAAAGCTGAAAAATTTGAGTCTAATTTTCGGAGCCGTGAGTGTTATACAGGTTGTCAGCGTTTACAATGATCTGTCATCTCTCAGCCGGGCTCACGCAATGCTGCATTTTCTCGCCCAGAAGAAAAAAAAAGAGAGAGGGAAGAGAAAGAGAGCTGATGGAGAGAGACAGACAGAGACAGAGGGACCATATGGAGTTTCATAGTTTTAGATTTCTCTCACAAATGCTTTTCTCAAACTGACTCATGTTGTTTTTATTACTCCTGACAGTAGTAAACAGCTGGTGTGTGGGGCGGATAGTCTGGATTTCTGTCTGCTGTGGGCTCGCGCGTGTGTGTGTGTGTGCGGGAGTGTGTCTTTACATATGCGAGCATTGTGTTTGGGCTTTTCATACCTGTGTGTGTGTGTGTGTCAAATCTGAATGCATTCCATCACTCTATTTACGGGCCGTGCAGCGCGAGGAGTGTGTGTAAGAGTCGATGCTACACACTCAGCAGCCATGTCCAATTGAAATAGATTGGAGCCATGGAGGCAGGGTAATTCTGGGTGTGTATGCAGTCCTGCTGTAATCTTCGTACGCCACCACACCTCGTCTGGTTTCTCTCTCTCACTTTTTTTTATATACATAATGAGATCGATCGCTTTGTGGACTGCAGAAAATAGAATCGTAAAAATGAAAGAATGAGCTACTTTCTTCTTTTGGGAGTTTTTTTTTAATCTCTAAATCTGGTTCATCGTCGTTCTATTCTTTTTGGTGTTGGCAGATATTATTAGTGTTGGAACAAGACTTCAAATCAGCAGTCACACGTGCTGTTTTTGTAAAAAGAAAAACAGGAAGATTGTTTTGATTGATGAAAAATTGAGGGATGATTTTGGCGTTCTTCGACAAGCTCAGCAAAGCCACGTTGCTCTCAGTTGTATACCTTCTACTTTTCTATTTGGGGACATCGGGCATCGCATTTTAAAGCTCTTATTTCCTGTGTCCTTGCTGCGATGAGGTCTAACATTCAGAGGGATGTCTGAGTTCCCATCGTTCTTTAAGAAGAGCGAGGAGCTTTTCCCAAAGGAAGGCAGGAACAGGTTCCCATTTTATAGACCTGGAAAAATTGACGATTTCTTTAAATTATTGGGGTGTCACACTGCTTAGTCTCCCAAGGAAAGTTCTCACAAGAGTGCTGGAAAGAAGATGAAATGTGCACAGGCAACCATCATAGACAACAACCAATAACTAAGGTGCACATCCTCAAATATGTCAGCATGCATCTGTGATACGATGAATGGAGGTCAAATTTCCCACAAGTCAAATTTCCAGTGGCAGAGTTAAGATATAAGTGAGTTGAGGAAATGTTCTTTAATTGACTTCTTTTTTGTAACACGTCACGCAAAAACATCTCCGCTGCAAACTTTCTGCTCAACGTGTCCACAGTCTTTTAGCAATACAGCCAGGTTACACACCGAACATCCATCTCATCCTGCTGCTGTGCCATCAGTGGGTGCAATCGACACCTACACCTTATGTGTCTTTAACATGGGAGGTGTTGTTAACTATCTATTTAAAATACAAATCCAGCTTTGTTGTGGGAATTGGAGTGCCAGAGCCACCTCACTTATCATGAGATGGACCAAAATACGCTGCACCTTGGACAGGCAGGTGAATTTAAGATGCATTTCTTGATAAGATGTTCGCAATCAACAGCATATATTCACATTACAACAGTCTTTTGTGGTTGTGCTGTGAGTTTCTGCGTCCCTCTGTTTACTGTTATTTATCTCTGGTTGAATGCAGCTGAGATGCACCGCTGATGGGATTTGATGTTTTTATCTTTCCCTTTGACTGACAGGCCGACGCTAACTATCTCCCTCCATCTCTCCCCCCCTTTTCTCTCTCTGTCTCCGTGTCCCTCCCTCTGTGTCTCCTCTCTCTGTCTATCTAGCATCTGGGAGGACAAGACTACTCACGAATAGAAACGCTGATCTTTATTCATGGGGCTTTCGTTTGACGACACACAACAGGTAACGTCCTCTGGGTCAGGAGGGGGGGTGAACAAGGAGGACGCGCACAAACTTCAACTCGCACATGAACTTCTATTCGAAGTGCAGTCAATAACTTTCATGCTTAATGGAGTTTTATTTACGAAGCATCAACCTTTAGCTTTATTAGGTAAATGATAGTGGATGATGTTGGCACCACAAAGATCCACTGATGGATTTGAACCCAGTATGTGTCAAAAATCCACCTTATCACCTCAGATTGAACTCCATGTTATGCACAATGTACAATTATCATATGTGCATTGGCATTGATGTGTTTCTACATTGGTTTATTATTGATGAAAAGGCTCTGATTGGGAAGGGTGATGCAGTAAGGCCTGCCAACACGTACGTCACACTCTCCCATTTGTCTGTTTACTCAGCTAACACTGTCTGCATTTGAGCCGCGAGTCCTTTCTTTATGAGTCCTGAGTGATTTAGCCCTGAGAAGCAGAGTGCTCTCTTAGAGCAGTCAGAGCCACTCAGCCCTCAGTGGCAGACAAGAGGATGGGACATTCGAGTGTTGCCTCTAAACCTCGTACGTCCAAACATTTTCCAGTTGTTTTTTTTATTTTTTTATTTTTTATTTTGATTCTCGAAAACTAGAGGCTTTCTTAAAGACCTTCTACAACCCTTGAACCCTAATGGACCACCGTGCCTGTTGGAGTGACGGCGGGCCTTTTGGGCTGAAAGTGCAGCACAATTTAACGTCAGAAAAAAAAGCATTATTAGGTTTCTTCCCCTGAAATGTCAGGATGAAGGCTGTGGAGTGGTTTCTAAACGTGCACACAGTTAAATACAAACAACCAGCGCACACAAAGAGAGTGGGAGGAAGTGAAGGAGTTAAAGGAGTGAAGGGGCACTCGGCTGCAGCATCTCCATCAAAGTCAGAGTCAGTTTTTCACCAGATTACATTAAAAAATGGAAGGATTTCTGCGTATATCACCAGTGTTGTTTACATCAATGATGACGAATTATTTCGTTGACGCATCTTTTTTTGATGACGACAATGAGATAGTGAGGAGCTAAACATTAACATGGCTCTTTAATGACTAAAACATGATGAAACTGGATAAAGATGTTTGTGGGTGGCACATATGGACAACCTGCCCTCAAAAATGAGAAAAAAGTAATTATCCAATCAAATCAATGAAATGGCATGACGAGCGTTAATCCTCTGTGCTGATTGGCTAATGGTCGCAGTGGGCGGGCCTAGAGAACAGGTGGTTTGAATGGCGCAGATTAAGGTTATAAACAGTGGGGTTAATTTGTACCTGACCGCCTGTCAGTTAGGTTGTGAGAAATATAAGGAAAAAAGAACGAAATTGCAGCAGAAAATGGCCAAAAGGAAGAAAGAAAGAAGAAAAGGAAGAAAAAGAAGCGGTAAGAAAAGCAGAAGAAGAGACGGAGGACGTTAGCTAGCGTTAGCACCGCCTCGGCTAGCTAGTTAGCATAACACATCAAGCTAGCTGCCTCAGCCTCAGGAAAATGACAACACAGAGGGAGAAGGAAAGGTTGAACATCACTTCTAAAGGTAAGAATAATTTGATAATGTGTCTGTGTACTGAGCAGTGTTGTGGTTGTGTGTTGCTGCATATTTTGTGGATGAGTTTGTTTGCTGTGTTTGCATTATGTGTGTTGCATCACTGTGGGAGGATGCTGTTGTGTTTGTTTGGCTTTGTCAAGTTCATGATGTGTTGGCTTCTGCAGTTTCTAGTGAACTTAGTGAGCCTTATTTAATAACCTGCATTCAGATGTGCTGTGTGATTATTAAAGGATGACACTGTTGAAAGTCTTCAGCTCAGGTGGGCTGTAAAAACTGCTGACTAGTCTGGATTCACACATTGCCCTGCATGATGTGTGTTGTCTTGCAGACTGGTACATGTTGACATTGTTGGTCTGTGTGATTATGGTCTGGTGGACTGGAGCTATGATGATCTATGGACATACTATTAATATAATTCAGCAGAAAGAAAAACTGAATGTATTACAGAGGTAGACGGCAGTAAATGTGGGAACAAACTACTAAATATGGAGATAAAAGGTTTCTGCCCAACAGCACTGCAACATTGCATCTCTGTCAGTGGGAAAGTCTAGACTAGAGCTATCAATGTGGTTATTATACAAAAGTGTTAAGGTCAACTGTTTTTATGAATTGCAACACTTGATACAGCCTGTAAACCAAAATTTCCAATACTTATTGACCTAAATTAAAAGACTAATACTTTATCTTTTTTAAACTAAAACTAAACTTAGAGTTTTCGTCAACTACAGCTGGACTAAAACCATCACATATAGAAAATGTGACTAAAATTAACAAGCATCTTCGTCCAAAAGACTAAACTTAGGACAAAATCTAAAGCAGATAGATGATTCTTTTTATATATATTACCAGAAGAGGAAATACCTTTATATATGGTTGAAAATAACCAAATTTGGAACTATTTTGAGACAACCACTCAACTGAGACTCATAAATATGTTTGTTGGATGAATAAGCAGCTTGTTAATACATGGTGAGGCCACTTTTTTTGTTCATTCAATATTTTGTGCAGCAGCTGATACTCCAACACGCTGATATCTTTGTCTCAAACAGCCACACAGGGTTGTCTGAACTTTTTTGTAGAAATTTTAAGGGATTTTCATTCAAATAAGATGTAGTTCGCTCGAACGCCGGCTGGATGGGAGCCCGGCTCGCACGGACGAGGCTGCAGAGCGACTTGATTCAGCGAGTCAGCTCCTCTCCCACACTGCAGCGGGGCGACAGTATTTACCCATCAGCTAATGGCCCGGAGGTCAGGGGTGACACACTCTTACGTCTCCGCCGTGCCCTTTCTCTCCGACCTCATCTCGTGGCCATTCGGGTAATGCTAGACGATCCCACTGGCATTAACTACACACACACACACAAATATGCCTGTCTCTCTGCACACACACACAGATACTGAATTGCATGCATGCAGGCAGTCGCACACACAGGCACGCAAATGGCGGACACACATTATGTTGTACCTCACGCCACATGAAACATTCATACACACAACTTCTTATACACCCTCCCCTCTTACACACACAGAGAGAATGCGTCCTCTTCATATATGCATGATAGGAAGATAAAGCCGAAAGGTCAATTCCATTAGACGATCACCTTTTAATGTCACTGTGCCTGGAAAGAGCGACCGCGGCCTCCCCCGTCTCTGCGTCACCATCACTGCCCGTCCCACAGGCCCGCGAGCGTCATCACCGGCATCGCGACGGACTGATACACACCCGCCTGATGATAGAGTCATCTAAATTCCCAAAGGTCAAACGAAACAACCTGAATTTTTTTGTGCTGCTTTTTTGTCAAATATTTGCTCTGCAGCCATTTTAATTTCAATATTATTTGAGCTTATTGAATTATAATATATATATATATATGTGTGTGTGTGTGTGTGTGTGTGTGTGTGTGTGTGTGTGTGTGTGTGTATATATATATATATATATAT
>JBAJHX010000002.1:2391938-2427877 GCA_037176925.1 Amniataba percoides | reverse complement strand
GTGTGTGTGTGTGTGTGTGTGTGTGTGTGTGTGTGTGTGTGTGTGTGTGTGTGTGTGTGTGTGTGTGTGTGTCCTGGAAAAGGCTGGTATGTGAGTGTGTCCCGGAGAAGGCTGCATGGCTGAACACTGACTCAGTATGCCTCTGCTGCCTTCTCTTCTCACGCAGGGAAACAGTGAGATCACATGCCTCTCAAACACACACACACACACACACACGCAGAGTGTCAAACCGGGGTTACAGACCGATATCTCAGTTCGCCTTTTAATACAAGTCACATGTCAGACGCTCTGTTTTCCACCTCTGATATGATGATGCAGTGGGTTTCCAGTCTTAAAGGACCAGAGTCTTTGAGAGTGTTTTATCCAAAACAAAACACTACAAGTCTACTTTTAAGATGCATTTTGCATTTTTCCAACCTTTTCTGTGAAAATCTATTAGGAGCCTCTCACAGTTTGCATACTTTTGCTGTTGTATGATACTTTCGCCCACCTAAAAATGCTGCATTATCGAAAGATGGAGATAAAACTGTGTAGCTTTGGCATCAGTTAGCTGGTTTTAAATGATAGATACAGAAGAAGATACAGACTTGGTCACACACTTTCAGTGGATTGTAGGTGATGATTTAGGGGGATTATTACTTCTTTTTTTAGGAAAAGCCAACTAGTTGAACTAATATTCTACTGCTTTCTATTCTTTCATTAACAGTCACTGATCTGAGCTCAGATGATCTCTCAGTGTGCGGTAGGAGTTTGGCTCTCTGGAGGTATTTCATCATGCTGAGTTTTGGCATTGGAACATTTTTTTACAAAACATAATAAGAGTCAAAGTTCACATTAAAGCAAAATTAGATAAGGAGTTTCAAAACTGTTCTAGATAAACATCTCCAGATTTCCCAACTCAAGTTACGAACGTAGTCTTGACATTAATTTCTCCGTTGTGTGTTTTCATCCTCGGCGTGGGGCGTTGCGTCAGCATCTATCCATTCAATAATAAAAAAATGTTTCCAGGGATTTTTTTTACTCCACAGCAGGGGTGTCGGTGTGCAAAATCCTGCTGTGCACCCCGCCTGGAGGAGCTGCTAACCCACCTAAAAGATTTCATTAGTCTGGGCTTCACTGGAGATTTAGCATCAAATGAGGGTCTAAGCGCTGTTTCTGATGGCTTCCAGTTTTGTTCAGGGAGACGTTTTTCAGTGCTAAAATGGTTAAATTTAAATTATTCCGAATGTTACTTGGCAGGCCCTTTTTTGAGAATGCATCAAATTTTTTAGTTTTGGAAAGTTTACATTTAATAGACACAAGTTTATTTTACCTGACAGCAGCACCGGCGGTGTAAAACACCCACGCGGTTGTTCTGCACAGGCCGGCGTGCACACCAGCAGTCTGTCACATTTGCAAACACACAACGCGCCTCAAATTCTCATTGAGAGCGCACAAATATATAAAACGCACAGCAAGCAAGCAGACACACAGAATCGGCCCGGGGGCGGCGCCGGCTCACCCCTGACCCCGTCAGAGCTCCTTGAACGGGGCAACACCCTCCAGCTGAGAGCAGTGAGGAGGAGGAGGAGGAGGAGGAGGAGGAATGAAGGATGTTTACAGTGCTCTTGTACGTCTGTATCTGCTGCTGCTGTCTGTCTCCACCTATCTGTTTTCATTCTTCACCCCTCGGTATCAGCCAAACTCCGACGATTTAAATTCGATCGGGGCTCCGAAACATCTGTCACCGCCTTATCTGCGGATAATGGAAAGATTTAGTGGCATTCAGGTTTTTTTTTATAGAGTCGACTCTCCGTCTCTATCGGCCCCTTTCCCCCCCCCCCCCTCCACGTCCCATATATCATCCTCTCACTTGACGCCCACACAAAATACATACCTCTCACGTCGATGGGCGAGCACACGTGAATACATGCATGCGTCGACACGCGTACCATCCCCCTCTAAATCCCTCATTCTCACAGGATTCTTCGCTCACCAGAGACTGAAGGGTTGGTTGCTTGCTTGCTTGTTGCACCAGACCTCTCCAATCCCCCTCTTCCTTTCCTTCCCTCTCCTCCTTCCCTTCCCTTCCCTTCCCTTCCCTCCATCCTCCTTCCTCCTCTCCGCTCTCCTCCCTTCGGTTTGCTTGTGCCACCAGCTGGGCTTGGCAGGCTCCCAGGCTGCCCCGGGTTCTGCTCCACTAGCTTTTCCACTCTGGCACGGTACCACAGGTCCGTCACGCTGTGTGCACGTGTGTTAAGTGTGTGTGTGCATATATGTCACGGGCAGGAACGCATGAAGTGAATACATATATTTCATTGAGGAGAGGTGATTTTTTTTCTGTCATGATAAAACGCCATAATTATACCAAACATTGAAAAAAAATAATCCGCTAACTCATTTCCCATTTAAGTTAATGACCGTGATGCTACAATCATTTATCAAAGGCGTGTTTTTTTTTTTGTGATGATTAATGTATATATTCTCTGTCAGCTGAAACAAACAGAAGGATTACGAGAGCTGCAGAGACAATCCAACAGGTAAACACCTGCTTGGAAACATCTTCTTTTTTTTTAAGTAAAGATGAAATTATTCTGCCCATATGGTAAATTATATACAACACACACAATTTCACACATACATACACAATGCCGAAGCAAAGTTTTTAGTATAAAGATGAAATATTTGACTAAATCAGTAATAGTAAATCATTCAACGCAAATACAACCAGCGAAGAAGATGCAGACGATATCAAATGATGCTCTACATGTTTTAAAAATGCCTTTTAGTAGTAGCTGACAGTGTAAACATATGATGATTTTTAATGGTTGTAAATCTCTTTTCCACAGTTTATTCTTACACACTGCCACAGTATTTCGAGGATTTAGTTGTTTTCCTAAATTGGCTGTCTATGTGTGTATTTTGATGCAGATCTAGATGCAGATAAAACCAGATTTAAATCATTTCTCTCACTTAAATGGGATGATTTTGCAGCGTTGGTGGATGTGTGTTCTCTCTGAGGGTCTTATACTCAGTAATAATTCAGCGTTATTCTTCCTTACAGTAATCTTTTTTCTACTATCTCGTGCCGTAACAACATCAATTTGTCGGGAAAATGCAAAAATATTGAATATTGGCTGTAAATGTCTTTTATATGCAGCTGAAATCCAGAAATATCAGCACTGACATTTAAACGGCCATATCGGTGCAGTATAAGAACCAGCTGTTAGCATCGCACTCGTCTGACTAACAACAGCAGCTCCATAAAAATGGCATCCACTCTGCCTTCCTCTCCTCCTCACACACACAAACACACACACACTCTAAGAGACCTTTTTTTTCCCGCGTCGGGGAACGAGCGTTAATTTGCACATGAACTCTTACACAACCGTCATTGTCACGGCTGTGTCGAGTCCGCGGGAGAGAGAGATAGAGAGAGGAAAGAGAAGAGGTGAGAACAATGAGGCGAATAACGGCGCTCTATCAGAGTAAACAAACTGCTGCCCGGGTCGGTGCGCTGTCAGCGAGCGTGGGAGGAGAGACAGGTGGACACGGTGTACTCTTCACCTGGGTTTAAGGGTTCTCCAGGCAGGGACGAGCGAGGCTGGATAGCACAGAAGCGAGAGAGCCCACCGAGAATAGCTGCACTAATAACTCCTGTATATATATTTTTATATATATGTATGTACAGCGTGCGTTAATTTACCGAGCGGGCATTAACACACAAACTCCCCGACAGCTGATACGAACATTATTTTCTTTCTCGCCGTGCTCACATTGTTCACTAATGCTTTTGGTGAATCAATTCATCATTTAAAGGTTTTAATGTGTCCCCAAGGATGCCTGTCGCCGAATAAAAGTGTCTCCCTGACATTTTTTTTGTTTCAGCGGACAGTTAAAGTGCCTCTTTTTTGTGGGGGGAGGTTTAAATGTTTTAAAGGCGCTTGCATAATGACAATGCTGCAGTTTTGAATTCACAAAATGTCAGGTAACAAAAGCGTTGTTTGAAATATCGCTGCTCCCGGCGCCCTCCATAAACCAGCGTTGAAAACGTTTACGGGGCCGGGTGAGGATGAAGCTGGACGTCTCGATGGAGTTAAAGCAGATGGAGAAAGCACAGTTAAGTTTAGGAGGAGTTGTTAGTTCATCTTGAGGAAACAAATGGATAGGTGGAGCGAACTTGTGTGGGATAAAACGATCAATAATAAAGGTAGAAAGTTTAATAAATGACCCCATCATGGACAAAAACATTCTTTAATCTATAATCTAACTTTTTATAAAGATCTGTTTTGTAGTTTTTTAAAAATATTCTGATCAGATGTGAAAGTAATGACTCTGGTTGAAGCATACCTATGTGGTGAAATGCTGACAGAGGCTCCACGTTATCAGCAGACTAAAATATATCAGTCCAACCAGCTTCCTGTTTCTGTGTGCGAGCGTTGGTTGAGCAATAATCCCGTCGCTGGCTGCCGGCCCCTCTCTGAGCATCTGTTTCCTTTTGGCCTGCAGATCACCCACACACACACGCATACACACACACACTCGCGTTGAGGAGACTTTCGCGTCCAGCTAAGTGCGACACAAGTCTGAAGGAGGCCGTCTGCGAGGCTTTCAAGTGCGACGGGTTAAAGAGGTCCATTGAGGGCGCGATTAGAAATGCCAGTCAGCTCGAGCATCAGCGAACATACGTGACGCCGCTGTGCGTTCGCGGTGGCGAGGAGATGACTTTTCTCGCTCAGCGTCAGATGATTCATCCCCTTCACACGTTTCTCCGTCTGCCTCCTTTTAAAACTCGGCCTCTGGAAGCGATTTGTCGTGAGGAGTAACGCAAAACAGACACGTTCCCATCGTGCCACAGAAATAACAGATTGATTGGTCGCTTTTAAAAAAACTGATTCACTTCAAGGGGAGGAGACGATGTTTTGAAGGCATCTCCTGTCAGCGGGGTCAAAGGTCATCTAGGTTGTGAAAGAAAGCAGAAGGAAAGAAAAAAGAGGAGCAGAGCTAAATAAATGAAAGGCGTCCACTCACGGTCATTTTAATAAAACAGATGAGAGATAAGTGAGATAAGCTAACTTCGTGGTACGGTGACGAGCTTGATTTAGTTTCTGCACCGCTGGACGGCCAGATGTGATGTGTTGTTTTGTGACTGATACAGGATACCTGTGTAGAACATTTTAGACTGAATATGGAGATTTTTTTAGCTGTTTGCATTGATAATATTAGTATTTCAAAGGGAATAATGCCTTCGATATATGTGCATTCGCCTAAAAGCAGCATATTGGGAAAAAAAAAGTCATCCGAGATGCACAGATACTCCAAAAATGTTCCACAATGGCACCTTCTAGCTTGAGATGTCTTAAAATGGCCCCCCTAATGAGGACAAACCCTTTTAGTATCAATATTAAGCCTAAACTTTAATATTTTCCCCACTAACGGTGAAGATCTAAGCACACCAAAGTTATGTCCCCATTTCTGATCTCGCAAGCCATTTTATTTTCTGGTATTTAACGAGCACTACGGCCTTGCGTGGCTTTTACTGCACGGTCGATAAATACTACTATTGGCTGCCTGTGCGAGGAAAAAAAAAACACCCTTAACCTGAACTGATTCTAATGTGACATTTTAATCAGATTCCACACAAGTGCGCATGAATGTGTTCATCATCGTGATTACTAATATAATGTTTGCTTTTAGTGATGAGTTTCCATGTCTCATAATTGCTGTTTTGCAAAAAAATTTAAAAAAGCCCGTTCGGCTCTGCCAAGAGCACAATTCAGGACAAAAACACTGAGTTTTTTTTTTTTTCGCACCAAGACGGCAAAATGTAAAAAGATGAATATTGGCACGGCGGAGCGTCCATTGGCAGGTTTCTGACCGGGAAAATTGCTCTCAGCCTTTAATGAGCCGTATTAGTTGGATGCTAGCTCCGGGGTTGCTCGCCGCCCTGTAATATCTGGACTTTTTGAACACGTAGCCTCCTGTTTCGAGGGTCCCGGGGTGTTTAACAGACAGCGGCGCGGCCATAAGTCACTTCTGTCAGACAAGAGGAAAATCAAAACCTTCTGTCACAGCAAGACACAGCAAGAAAAAAAAAAAAAGGTTTCTGCCGCACACACACTCTGCCATGCTGTCACACACACTTCAGTGACCTAGAACAAGTTTTTCCCTTCTTATATTTTCCCATTCTCGCCCGTGCATGGCTCCAATGCGCGTACGCTCACATATGTTGACCGTGGGAGAGGTGTGTGTGTGTTCATGCAGCTTTTGGGTTTCGTGTGCCTCCTTTCCACCAGTTCAGCACTAATGAGGCAGGTGACAGTGTGGGTCTGAGCGATGGAACAGAGTGTCAGCGGGCCTACCGACTACCGCCTGGCTCTGCATGACAACGTGGTGGGAAGGACACTGGTGAACGGTACAAAGGAGGGAGGGAAGGAGGGACAATGGATGGAGAAAGAAAGAAAGAAATAGAAGGATTAATGTCGCCTTGAAAGGCTGCTGGAAATAGACTTTGACCAGTGTGGGCTTGTGAAGGCCGATATCAATAGTTTGGGACTGAACATGCTCCTGCTAGCATCTGGCATATTTACATTTGACTTAGTTCATGCCAGAGAATTTCCCCCCAAAAAAATCTGTGCAAGGTGGCGGATGGTTCAGAGCTCTGGATGGGACGAGTTGGAAAATATTATGAACGGTGAGAAAAAAAAGAAAAAAATACACTGACTGTTGCTGTCATCTATGTAAAGTTATGCTCTCTATCACAAAACTTTGACTTTTTCCTCAAGAAAAAGTTTGCTTTTCCTTGTGAAAATATGTATATTTATGCATACACACAAACACATATACACGTATGTTCTGTCTTGCAAAAGTTAAACCCAGTAGTTTCTGAAATATTTGGCCAGAAACAGCAACTTAATGGCTTAAGTCTTTTTTTGACCTCGTCCTCAAGCACAAAAAAGATAGAAAAATGGAGATGTAAACATTTGAAAGACTGACAAAAAGTTTTCATTGGAAAATGCAAAAAAAAAAGTTGACGGATGGTTCAGAGCTGTTGTAAGTTGGAGAATATTATGAACGGGCGACAAAAAAAATACTGGCTCTTGCTGTCTTCTATGTAAAATTATGTTTTCTATCACAAAACTTTGGCTTTTTCCTCTGGAAAAACGTTGCTTTTCTTCATGAAAATGTGTAAATATATATTTGGACTCACCTATAATTAGAAATTATTGGCTTAAAAATGTTAGGCTATTTCTCGAGCACAAAGGCACATAAAATACTGCAAATGCAAAGATTTGCGAGAGACTAACAGAAACTTTTCTCAACACAAGAGCTTTGTGAGACGATGCAAAAAAGGCCCTTATTTTTATCTCCAATCCACTTACTAGCTTTTCAAAGCTTTCAATCACAGTCCTCTTCTGCAAAAATAATTTCCTTGCAGAGCTCTTTCAGATGGAAAACCCCCAAAAGTTCCATTTCAATGGTGACTGGACAATTAAAACCTTAAAATCTGAAGAATATCTGAGTCCAACTTCTTTATCCGCCCTGCTGTTCTCTAGAAAACACAACTCATAACATCTACCTCGCTGCAGCTGCAAGCCGGGCGGTGCAAATAAAAGAAAGGAGGAGTAAGTTGGCTGTAGTTTGATATGTTGGGATTGTACAGGAAGGATATTGATGATGTAGGAGTCTTATCTGCAAACAGGCAGGTTTTTTTAGCATTGGAATGTATTCTCACACACACACACACACACACACACACACACACACACACTTTATCCACAAGTCTCTGTTCGCACTCTCTGCTGGGTACCATCATTATCCTCATATCTATAAATATCAGACTTTTTTTTCTTCCTCCCTCCCTTCGCTCCCTCCATCGCTGTTTGCTCCTTTTTCTGGGTCACCTGCTCAGCTCAGCCCTGACTGAGATATTCCAGCTGAGTTACATTCACAGTTTAGACACACACATAAACACACACTTTTGAGGCATTGTTCCAGCGGATCCTTTTGCGCGCTGAATGGATTATCACACGCGGTAAAAGCTGACATAAATATTGTGAAGATAAACACACCGAATGCTACCTTTTCTTAAGGCGTTATTAGCCACTAAAAGGATGAGTGACAACTATATTGAAAAGCTTTTTCCACTGAGGATCAATGCGTGCAGGCTTCCTGTCTCCAAAAAGGGGCTTCAGAAGAGCATAAAAGTCAACAAATGCTGCCAATTTTACACCAGAAAATGGGACACCGACTAGCTTTAACAGGGGTATTTCTCAAAAAACATTCTCTTGTTTCATCTCCACAGGCAAATAAATGCCTATTATATATCTAATTTTTTCCATTTTCATTGGTTCAAGCCATGGCGTACTTTACAAATCTTTACCTCCACTTGATCTTCACAGCATAGCGCTGTAAAAAATGACCTAACTCGCGATGGCCAAAGCAAACTACGATGCCACCCACCCTCACCCGAGCTGTTTGGAGGTGACAAGAGATAAACTGTGTCGGCCGCTGCGTGACGTGGGAGTCGATTTAATTTAAACTGTCGCGTGGGAATCTTGCTGCTCTCTTTCACTTGTTGTGTTATAATAAACTCCATTGTTAAGCCATTATTAATGCAAATGAAATCTTTCTGTGGCGCTCGGAGGCCTTTAGTATGCAACAGTCTCGGGGCCTGCTGGTGTAATCACAGAAGGTAGCGGCCACTGACCTCTCTTTTCCATATAAAGTGGTCTAAATGTGAGCGTTCCTCTAAGCTTTTTATGTCTGAGTACTGAGGTCAGGTTAGAGGATAAGATGTGGGTGACACAGCAGACCTTTTACCTTTGCCCTAGTACCTAAACATTTTGCCCTGCAGAGCACTGAAACAATTATTTGAAGGTAAAATGTGGAGTTATGCAGCTTTTCTCAAGAAAAAGGTTTGAGAGTTATCCAGCTTGATGGGGGAATTCGTGATTAATGACATGCAATAACTTGCTTTTCTTTACATTAGCCAAAGCACTGAGCTAAATTTAGGATCTGGTCCTCGGGTGCCAGACATTTGCTGCCTACTTGCTTCTAATTATTTAAGCGCGGAGGACAAATATGTGCAAAATGAAGTTGGCAAATAAAAGTGCTTCTTTATCTTCTGTTTGGTGCAGATATAAATCTTGCAGCCGCTTGTACAACAGTAAATGAAGAGATGGCCTGTGAAAAGTTGGATCTGTGTGAAGCTTTTTTTAAAAAAATGCATTCAGTTTGCTATTACAGTACATAATGGGGCACTTTTGTTTGATTTTAAAGCAGGTGGGAAAAAAAAATCAGGACAATCTGGTGAAAAGCTTTCACCTGGGACTTCCTGTCCCTCTAGAGGTGTGAAGTGAGAGGCTAGAAGACCCTCTGATCACAAGATAAAGGCAGAACAACAGAATTAGCACTTCAAACAACAAGGCATTGGTTTTTAAAAAAAAAAAAAAAGAGAGAAAAGAAAAAAATAGGAACACACACTTCATATCCGCCGGGGTAAACACAGCCCGCAGAGTCAGTGCCATTTTAATGGGAGATTAGCCTGGTTGGAAAGAGAGAGATAGAGGGAGAGATGGAGGACAAACATCCACAGCCACTTGTAGCAGCAGTGTGTGTGTGTGTGTTTACCCACTTGATTGCTCGTCTTCGGGATGCAGAGGGGGGAAGCGGTGGCGGGCAGGCAGGTAGTAACATGCATCTATTTTCCCCCCTCTACTTCAAATCTAATGAGGGCCGAATGAGAGGGCACGGTCACACGGCGCTGTTTTATCCACCCAATCCCAACACATTTACACATTCGCATGACAGGTTACATCCAGTGAGGTCCAACACATCTAAAAGATAAAAATGGAGGAAGGATGGTCATTATATGGATGGTTGAGGGTTTTTTATGGCAACAAAACACAGCAAGACACTTAATTTTAGCCATGATTGCAACACAGCTATGTGTTGGTCATCTAATATTTGAACAGCGTGGTCGTCACAAGATGATCCACAAGATGATTAAATAAAAATGAGATTTGTCCACTACTTAGCCATCCAACTTAAAGTATACCTGCTAAAATCTGGATGGTGTCTTGTTGAATGTTTTAGCATGCTGATGGTACCTGGTTAAAGTGTAGAGTACCATCTCACCTTGGTTGTAGACTCTTAAGACTAGTTTATACTTTCCATATCTCTGTTTGCTTCCTGTGGCATTAATGTCGTCATCTGTCCATGCCAACAAGGGTCCACACAAGGAGCCCAAAATTGATCAAATTGGGGCTTTATGCATGGCCGACTGCCTGGATAACAAAAAGGATGCTTGTTTTGGAGAGAGGTTATCCACACCTAACTATAAATTTACTCCCAGGAACAATATAACCCAAGTACCAGTCTCCTTCTGTCCTTCGATTATTTCGACCTAAGACAGTACAGACTGAGGTTGTTTGGTCCACGAATGTTGTTCTGAACTAGTAGGTTTAAAATGGGCCTTACTCTCATTTGATTCATTCGTATTTGAAAGTAAAGAGAAAGGAGACTAAATGGACTGAAAGTTGGTTCTGTTGAGTTTGATAATGTAGTTTTCACCAAAAAATTAGGTCCATTTTAAGGAAGGTGAGCCCTGTTTTCCTCCCAGTGAATGAAACTGGCAGCTTTCAACAGTGGGAAGCCAGTGAGGGATGAGGGGTTATTCGCTGTCTGACTTATTGTTTGTCGATTCGAGCATCTGCTGAGAAAATGATTTATGGACGCTGCATTTATAGATAGGAACGGACAGTCTCTACAACCTTTAGGGACATCACATTGATAAAAAATGTGACTTCAGCGTTGTAAAAAAAACCCGCATAAAGTAGAGGTTTTCTTGAGTCCTGCATCTCACATTTCTCTGAACTACTCCCTCATAAATGAGTGCCTGAAATGATTCACCTGGTAGTGAATCATAAAGAGTTATTCAAGCTCAGTCGAGTCCCTGTCACATATTTTTCCAGCTCCCCTGAGGGCCGGGCTGGAAATGTGCCCAACGTTTTGACACTGTCTCCCCCGACACGCTGCACCTGTTACCCAGCTTTTTCATCGCACTTAATTATCCCATTGTTTATCATGACGGCGAGCCATCCTTCAGCTTCAGAGGGGCCTATATACAGTAAAAAGATAAGAAGTGGCCATAAAAAGCACAGAGGGGGGAGACGTGTCTTCCAGCAGCGGGACGGTTTATAGTCCGGGGAAATTTTATGGTTTTCTTCCGCCACAGTTGGGGAGGAGCGTTTGCATGGAGAGATCCAGGTCTGGACCCAAACTGGAGATTTACGACCGGGCAGCAAGCCAATACTCAGAACCGCGGCCCCCGTTCACAAATCTCCACGACAACAACTCAGGGGGAAAATAATCGGGCAGAGAAAAGAAGTCGATCAACGGCCGCACCAGGACAGGAAGGGAAAAGGTGGAGGGAATAAAGATATACATGGATTGGATGGAGGTGGGGGGGTGGATGTATTTCAAAGTGAGTGTTTGGCAGTTTAGATGGAACAAGGTTTCTCCTTTCCAACAGAAGATGAAAACGGACAGGAGAGGATGAAAGGATAAAAAACGGCAGGCGGTGGGGAGGGAAGGGGAGAGACGCTCGGGTATCTTAGCCTGGGGGACACACGAAAAGACTTAAAAAAAAATCCTAACAAATTTTTAAAAAATGAATTGCAGCACACATCACACTGCCTGCATCACATCGCCGCTCAAAGGAGAAACTTAAACAATGAAAACACAAATATTTAAACAGCAGTTATACTTTATACTTCAGCTGATTTACCTTATTTCTGTAGATAATTTGGCCGAGCTATGTGTGGATTTTCAGGCAACAACAGGTGATTTTACTTTATATTTTTCACGTTTTGAACACTTCAGTAGACTAAAATATTCAAGACACAATTGAAGATAATAAGTGTGACATAAAACAATCACTGCTACCAATTACAAGTACACTCATATTGCTTCAATATTATTTTTTTTATAATTAATCAGAGGTTGAGAGTTTTGGCTTTGAAGGTTTCATGCATGTGGAGCATACACAAAAAAAAAACTGATTTTCTTTGACTAGATAATCAAAACTCATCCAAGTTTCAAGCAGCTGACAGAGTTTTTACAACCTGGTGGCAAATGATCAAGTTCTTTGGATCAGTCTCCTCTCCAGCATTCAAGTTTGGCACAATCCCATGTTTAAAAGAAACACAGTCATTCTCCACCTTCAGTCAGCGACGAGAGAAATTCACTATACAACAGTAAATGTCATTTAAGTGGAAACCGCATGTCTGGTCAGATTATACTTCAGCCTTTAGCTGATTTAGGAAATGGAAGATGTGGATGTTTAGGTTTGGTCCACATCTGTCTGATCTTTGTTCTTAAAAACAGATTGAATCAAGTACATTTTGAGATGTTGTGAATTACGAGTCCTGACAAGTGAAGTCTTTGTTTTGGTTTTTCTTCACGGGTCATGAAGCTCTGATGATGGAAGATGATGACTCACTGAAACTGTCCAATGAATGCATCGCCTTTCAGTCCAAATGACTCCATCATAAAATGATGTATTATTTTGAAAGACATTGGAAATAGATTAGAATAACAGTATTTTTTTTTGTATATGAACATAATCTAATTACAGGTGTGAACAAAGCTTAAAAGAAGTTAAATGACACACAGCAACTGTTGCACAAAGACAGAAACGGAAAAGTGAAACTAACACAAATAGAGAGATTCAGATTTGGGAAGGATCTGCTGGAGGGGGTGGATATATTTCAAACTGAATGTTTGGCAGCTCAGGTGGAACACAGCTTGGCTTTCCAATCCTGCGAGCTTCCAATCAGCACTTTTCCTTCTGAAAAATCATGATGGTAATAAAGCAAAGTAATAAATTTGCCTGAAAATCCCCCTCATGTGTCATCGGAACTGGAAAGCGCTCACGCTGGTGATCACGCCGGTGATCACGCCGGAGGTTTGAGAAGTTAGTGAAGGCGATGAGTCCCCATGCACACATGAGAAAATAATTTGTCGGTGCGGTCCAGCACCATGAGATGCAGCCGAAAGCGCCAGAACATGAAAGAAAGTGGGCGTTGGGATGAGATTTTACTTTGTCAACTGTTTCCAAGGCGGAGAGGGAACAGTAACTTTAACAGCAACATGGATGAATCTGCGCCCAATAAGTGCTATGAATAGCAAAAATGTTAACCATCTACAGTTTCTTTACAACTGAGAAAAGTTTCTTTGCTGGTGAAGACCAAATAAAACTGCCCAAAGCTCCTGAACAAGTGAGAAAGTGGAATATGAAACGAGTGAATGTACTGCTGTTTCCAAGGTTAACAATGAACTGTCAAGCTCAATGTATAACTTGCACCATCTTTGACATTTCAGAAGCACTTTTTGTCCAAGTTCGGACAACAAACACGGGATGCAAATCAGTTTTTGGAGCACAAGTCAAAGGTTTTGTGCAACCAAATTTATCCACCCATTGAGTCACTTCTCCCTTTGAGAAAAAGGATAGACATCATTTGCACAGCTACAAGACTTGTCAGAATAAAAGTACTTCAGTGAATGATTGATTGACCTGTGGTGTCATTTTTCTGCAGAAAATAGTTTTGTTGGAGGGAGATGGGACATGAACTGAAGTCTTTTTACATTTTTTTTATTTTACTGTTTGTATGCCAAACCAAACCTGAACTAATGCATCACCATAACACTGATTTATTTATTTTTTACTTAAAAGAATCTTTTACTTTCTGATGTTTTGCTGCCAAAAAAGCTCTTGCCACTGTGGACAAGCTCCAGAGTTTGTCATGTAATTCAGAGGACTTGTTGCGTGTGTGTGTCTGGTCGTGAGGATCTTCAAAGCGTAGGTGGTGTCTGTGATCTGTATGTGTGTGGCGACAGGTTGGGGGGGGTTATAACGTCTTGTTACAGAGGTCTATCGCGGTGAGTCAAGTTGCAGTCGGGCCGGCCATCAGCACCAAGAGCCTCTTTACCGTTCGCTCACTTCTCAGAGCGCCACTTCCAATCACACCGATGCCGTCCTGAACTTACTGATTTGGCCTAATCAGGAGTGTGTTTGCCTAATCAGGAGCAGCTTTTTTTTTTCATTCATACAAACTCTTTCAATTGGTTGGTTTCTCTCTCTTATCAAAGTTTCCCCTCATGGTCTCGAGCGCTCATAATGAACGTTCAGAAAACTTGATCCTGTCTGAACTGATCACCTCCTCTTGACCCTGATCTTGATCCATTTTTAGGATATCGTTAATGAATGTCGACACAAGGATAAGAAATCTGGTATTGCAGAGCTTTGGATGGGAGAATTTTAAAAAGCAGAACATCGAGAATGTGATAAATGAGCAGCACGTCTCCTATCTTTTGTGCAGGAGTGTTTGGAGGACGAGAGGCGGGCGAGAATTGGGACGGCTTCAGAAACCCGCCTCGAATTAATCTTCCAGCTGGCCGAGATTCAGCGCCACCAGCGAGCTCTGTCTGCGGATCCACGCTGTGTCACCTACAGTGGAAATCCTGGAGTCCGCGATAAAGACAAATGAAAAGAGGTAATATATAAAAAGAAAAAAAATCAACATAATCATGTGCATAATCACAACGTTGGCACTATGCTCTCAGCTTGAGCTCATAACAGCGATATGAGATTGGAGTATATTGCATTAATCATGTAAACGTTGCTCTTGTGATTAAAGCAGAACTGCTGTTTATTGCTTGTAATTGTATTCGGGTCGGGCTACGCTCCCAGGAATACCGCGCGCAGCATTAATATTTGATGAACTGACTCTGGATCGGGTGTGCGGAGCCGGTTCCCTCTTTCATGTTGATCCGGGCCCGCGGTATTGGAGCTGACCTCAGAGCAGCCCTCATCTCTCTCTCCGCAACACCTCACAGGGGCGCATTTGAATATCCACGTCAAAATTGTTAGCTCGCAATATTCTTTTCATTTTTCCCCCCATCCTCTATTTTTATCAGGCAAATCCAATATGGGGGCATGAAAGCATGTGCACGCATAAAGAATACCAACCATATGATTGCTGGAGCGAGGGGCGGGGGCGGGGAAGAGGATGCAAAGTGCTGAGAAAGAACAAGCGCAGGAGAGACAGTGTCCTCTTTTTTTTTATACTTCTAAAAGCACTTAAAAGCAGCACTTTTATCATGTGATACTGCCAGGCTTTAAAAGAAAAAAGAAACAGAGCAAGGGATAGAAAGACAGAGGACAGTTTGTCTTTTGAAGGAGGAGACAGATGTACTCTTCACCTTCTTCTCATGACCTCTCTCACCAAAACAGAGACGGGTCTGAACATGTTTTTTTTCCTTTCTTGTTTCTCTTTTTTTCCCTCTTCACGTCTCGTCTTTCCAGTCGTTTCCAAGACTTTACTGTGCTGGAGACATGATCGGGGGGAGTTTAGAGGCCTGCGATAGCTGCTTCTAAATGTGTGGAGGATATAAACTTCAAAAAGCTTTGGGAGGATCGCTGCGGCTCGATGCGTGTCTGAAGCATCAGAGGGCTCGGCTTTCATGTGACGTCAGATTTAGTCCACCCCGGGGGGGTGAAAAAGCTCCGCTGAATAGATTTAAATGCCCGGTAAACACGTGTAAAGGACTTAAAGAAAAACTTCCCCCAGCTGATGTGGTCGGAAAATTTAACAGACCTCATGAAAATCAGTGTTTCATAAACGGAGTCTCGCTGATTCACTCACACGTCACCTCGCTTGACTTGTTAACGTGCACAACATGTGTGACAAGTGAAAACCAAAAAAATGCTGTTTATGCAATCTGTCATCGGAGGAAGTATTGACGGTTTGATGATGCAATTATGCAGCGCTCGCAGGACGTGAAAGCTGAGTTTGTGTTTTTTCTTCTCTGACCCAGAGGGTCCTGACAGCTCGCGTTGAACTGCCCCCCTCCCCACCCCTCTCATCCACCACCGCCTGTAGCTGCCCCCACCACCCCCACCCACACAATGCTGGCATAAGTGACAATACTACAACAACCCACCACCATCCTCCTCTGATGAAGCATACTTCACGTTACTGGTGTATAAATGGCGAAAGTCACAGGACATGATTATATAGTCGTTTTTAACACGTATAAACCAGTTTACATAATAAATATTTTCTTTATTACTCACTTTAAATGGGAAATTAGCATTTATAGGTTAATGCTTCATTTAAAGGCATGATGAATTGAAATGCATTGCTCATAAATTCCAAATATATCCTTTTAATGTATGCGGGAAATGTCTTAAATGTTGTTTTCCAATGTGATTACAGCTATGTATTAATGTGCCATTAAGAATCTATCAGTTATTTATGCTGTACATCACTTTAAAATGCAGAGTGTAAGTCGTTTAATATGCACACGCACAAATATTTAGAGCTTTATGTGCTAAAATAACACACAAAGCTGCTTTACCAGGTGTCATGATTCTTGTTATTTTAGGCTTTGAAAGTAAGTTTGTTAGTGTGAAGTTGTCAGCTTTACACTTTTAAGATGCGGTGGATAAGATACCGAATATCTGTGGCGTCCAAAAATATCAGCATCAGCCCTCAGAGGCCTGAATCAAACTGATCCCCGAAGCTGCGAATTTGTCCGACACGGTGCGAGTTTGCAGTTTGAGCTGTAGGAAGCACTGCAGAGGGGAAGGAAGGAAGGAAGGAAGGAGGGAGGGTAGGAGGGGTGCAGAGCTGGAAGCGGCTCAGAAGATTCCTCAACAATGAGAAACAGATGATTGTGTTCGTTGACTTACACCGCCTGTGTGTGTGTGTGTATTTTTTCAAAACTTTATCGCTAACACATTTGGATGACCGCAGTCCGCTGTACTTTGGCAGCGATGACACAACACTCAAAGGTTTCTCCTCCTCGCAGTCAGACTTGTTTTTCTGAGCCCTCCCTCCCTCAGTTTCTCCCTTCCCTCGTCCGTCCGTCCATCCATCCATCCATCCTTCGGTCTCTTCCCTTGCTCGGCCCTGCAGCAGGTTGCACAGAGGTGAGCGTGTGTGGGATGGCGTTGCAGCGGGACCGATGAGGGAAGCAACGATTTTCTCCGGCCAGTAAAACCAGCTCACGGTTGTCAAGAGTGGTGCCGAATGTTACGAAACAATATCTTGGCAGGCTGTTTTTTCTCTCTCTTTCTCTCTCCCGCCCACTTGGAGAGAAGCAAGAAGTCATAGTCTATAAACCACACATGCAGAGATGATGACATCCCTGGCTCTTATTAACGCCGTTAGCTTAGTTAGGAGTTTGTTTTTAGCTCCAGTCTACAACCTCCTACTCCACTACAAGCTCGCTGAAGGCTTATTTTTGTCAGGTTCGGGGAATTTGTCTGCTGAATCGCGGAAACAAAATGACTAAACCGAAAGCCAACAGCAAGAGCATGTTGAATATTTGCCTTATTCATCACTCCGACTGAAAACAATTTGATTGCACGGTATAAAAGCTGATATAATACAGCTGTAGGGGGAGAAAAAAAAACACCATCATCATGTAAATGTAGTTGAATGCTGTTTGTTGTGCTGGTTTAGTTTGAAATGTGACTTACAGTGCAGAATGTCGAACAAAACTTTTTAACTTCTATGTTTGCATGTGGATAAAATGCTGCAATTGAAATTTCAATCATATAAAAATAAGCTGCATCGCATAATTTATGAAGAAAAGTACCATAATAACCGCTCAAGATGTCACAAAGCTTCATTTTCGTTCGACTAAGCGTCATCATTCCTACAATTAGGCAAAAAAGAAAAAAAACAAAGGCGGGAAAGCGTCACTGTTGTTGGCCCGATAAAAGGTTTCATTTGGACATCGTGGCTAATGAGACCGAGTCTGTTCCCACTCTGTGCCAGTAAGTGTTGACAGTCGTGGGCTTATAATGTTTGGTGTCTCAAAATGTGAATAATTCGCCCTCAACCCCGGCCGCTGCCTATTTTTCTGTCCATCATGCTGTCACTTGAATTACAGCTCACTTGCATGAAATTTACTCACCTCCGGCTCTCTCGTTGCAAAGTTGATTTTAAAGACAGGTTTTTGAAGTCTAAGATACTTCTCCTTTTTTTCCTCAGATTGCAGCATCGACGTTCATTTTATTTGTTTATGTTCTAGAGGGATTTTTAGGATTTCTTGTCTTCTTTATGTTTCTCTTCTCTGTTAGTTGAAGCAGTCACGTGTTGGGTACAGTAGATTTCCCTCACATATTCCCTTCACTTCGTCTCTGCTTGTTGCCGAAATAGCAAGTTTTGGAAATGTTTTGCTTCTACGATATTCTGCCGCGAGTGTCAGTAACTAAATTTTCTTGATGTGCCAGAAACAATGTTGTATCCATAAAATGTCTTCAAGAATGTTACTGTGTAAGGAAGACCTCTAAAACTACTATTTTCATTTATTACCACGATGCACCTCTGCAGTCCAGTATCAGTAATGAAAAACCTTTGGGGGAAACAACTTAATTCTTCTCCGATAAAGCTATTCTTCAGGTAATAGTGAGCATGTAAACACACTGACATGACAGGCAATTACACTTTTGACTTGAAGTAAACCTCAGTCAGGCCCGGCTTCAGGAAGGGGTTTGTCTCTCTCTCCCTCTCTCTCTTTGTGTTTTTTTACACTTATCATCACTCTCTCCATCTCACACACTCGCACACACATACACTCACCTCACAGTTGCGTCAGACAACCCATAAATATCACTCTGCCACAGAATGATGTATGAGCCTTTGACTTGTCAGCGTGCCATCAGGAACTAGAAAGAGCATAACACACACACACACACAAAACACACACACACTCATCTCTGACCCTCCACCCGCTCCCGCAAGGCTCACACACACACCGAGGTAGACATGTTTCATCAAGCCAGCCAACAACGCGCCTTCCTGCCCTTGGCCAGCCCCGCGGCAGCCTGGGAAATGAAGTGTGCCGGCTCGCAGTGACCTCTGCACCGGCGGCAAGCTGAGAACTACGTCTGTGGACAGACACCTCCGACTGGGGAGCGCGTGTGCGTGTGTGATATGTACAAAAGTAATAAAAGATACACACATGTACAGACACAAATATATACACATATTTTTGTAGTGTATTTTTTAGAAGAAGCTGGTGTAGAGAGATCCGGTGAGACGTCTGCTCTCTGCTGTTCATCTGAGGTTGGCAGTTTAGTCCAGATCCCACGTCCAGACCCCCTCCCCAGCAACATTTTCCAGATCCCATTTGGAGATCCCGGGGCATTCCCAAACCAGATGACATACGTATATAATCTCTCCAGTATACTCTGGGTGTAACCGAGTTGAACGTGCCCAGAAATCCTCAGAAGAAAGGCACCCAGGAGGGCCAGCAGACCCACCTCGTCTCCGAAGAGCCAAGAAATAACTCTCAGGTCCACAAACTGGACACTCGTGAGATCGTACTGTGTTCATTAAGATTATAAACAGCCCCCAGAAGGCTGCCAGAGGAACGCAGTAAAAGTCGAAAACCTCCTCCAAGACCAGGAAACACGTGTAACATCTCTGAAGCAACCCTTCAATCCACAGAAAACCGAGAGAGACTCCGCTTCGCTTCTCTTGGACCTGCGCTCTCCGGGGAAAGCTCCAACCCGGCAGCCAGGACTTTGCGAGTATCCCAGCAGTCTACGAGGCTGGCACCTCTCATTCTGGGCAACTCCGGTCCAGGCGCTCTCCAGGAGTTTGGCTCCGGACCGAGCGCTACATGTGCAGATGAATCCAACCCTGTCTAGTTAGTACCTCTCTGCCTCCTGGTCCTTTTTCACCAGGGAGGAGAGGTACCACATCCTCTGAGTCAGCCTCCAAACCGGACCACACTGCGTATCCCTGCACATGGTGAAGGTCCGACCTCTTGGACTCCCATCTTACAACATGATGGGCAAGGTGCTGTTGCTTCTTCTCGGAAGATCCATGTGAATCTTTCTTAATCTGAATAATCTGCATTTGGAGACCACAACCTATAAAAAAACCCCAAAAAAAGCAAAACAACACAGCTTCCAGGGTCGCAGGGACGGTCAAACTTTCCACAGCTATAAGGTGGCAATTGATTGAGAGGGGATGGAGAGATAAATAAAAATATACAGGAAGGGACACAGGTGCACACACACAATCACGCAAGCCGAGCACACAAAGGTAGGGCAGTTATTGGCGACCACCCCCACCCCCCCTTAGGCGAAGGTCCACAGATGGGCTTCGAGATTGTTTCCTCCCAGCGTCAAATCTGCAGAGCTTTAATTGGCTACTGCTCGAACTGACCTGTGACCTTTTAGCACAAATGACCACAGCACCTGAGACAGAGAGAGATTTCTCATCAGGTATCGGTCGGCGAAAGGATTCCCTGGACTGATTTATGTGGTCGGATCAATGGGGAGGCCACGGGGGAAGAAATACTTTCACAGCCGCTGACATATTGGGATTTGTATGGTATTTTGCTGTGATATTTATCGTTTTTTATTCCCTTTCATAAGTGCTGTATGCACAGCCTCCTTGGCAGGGTAAGAATGGGATTTGGCCAAAATATATGGGACTGATATTAGCCTTTTATTAACATGAGGAATGGCTGAGACATTGTGGTCTGTCCCTGACAAGGCAAATATGAAATTGATTTTACTTGTTATATTGAATTGACTGCAACTATTAGAGGTCCTCAAGTAGAACCGATTCAAATGCATTTTGATTCCATGTGATCTATTGATTGATCGGTCACATGTATATGAAAAACAAATCATTTGAATATGTCACTTTATTCAGCTCGGTGACGTTCTGCTGAAACATCAGTAGCTGACATGCTGGTACAGGTAAAATCAATGCAGCATGAATATTTTTTTTAACTAGTCTCACCTTTATACTTGTGTTGTCACTGATTTCGCACATTTCGCTGCTTTCTTTGTTCATCCATACCTTCATGTTGAAAGATTCCCATGAGTATGTGTGATATATATATGGCAAGGAAACAGAAACGGTAAACAAATTATATATTTAAATATGAATTTCATAGCAAAATATAGAGCAGAACTGACTCAAATGCATCTTGATGCCATGTGATTTTGTACGTTAGAGTAATACATATCCGTAATTTGAAATATATATAGCTACTATAACAAAATGTATTAGGAATATTTTTTCCCTGTTGGCTTTTCTATCCTGTCAGGAATTCATTTCTGGAGGTTCCCCTTTATGTTTTGCCAAATTTTGCATGAAAGCTGTGACATTTTAGAAATACAGGATATTGGCTAAATATGTCCTGCTTCTGGGAGCTCGATTATAAAAACACTGATATTGGTATCTGCCTTGGAAAAAAAACCCGTGTCAAAGCCTGGTTTAGACCCTGTGTGACTGGTAGAGTTATTTTATTCATGATATGAGTGAATCAGTGTGGTGCATAATGCTTTTTAAGCTATTCACACAGAGAAAAGAGATAGAGAGGAAATTGGGTGAACTGCATGAAACAGAGACGCTGGGATAGAGAGGGGTTAGAAAGAGTGGGAGTGAGAGACAATGAACTACAGGAAAGGAAATGAGAGAGAAAGAGAGATAGAGGAAGAATAAATATACTGGATTTATGCAGGAAGCAATGAGGCCACCTCTCTCCGGCAGAGCAGCAGAGAGGAAGTGAAAGTGAGGGCACTTCCTGTTGAAGTGTGCCCACCCCTTTTATAACCCAAATGGGACAAAACGCTCACATTTAACAGAGAAAAACAACAAGACCCCCCCAACAAATTTTTGATCTTGTTTTTGGGTGATATTCTGAGATGGAGAATAACTCAGTTGAGTAATCACTCAAGTAAAGAAAACTTTTAAGGATTTTTTCAATGACAACAGGTAAAAGACGTGACAGGTGATAAGAAGTGTCACGTTCTTAATTTCTTTTCTCTTCAGTTAATCTCTTTAAAATCACAGATTTCAATAAAAAAATCACATTATTTTAATTATAAATTGCTCATTAGGTATAAAAAGTATTTTTAGGGACATTCTAGTCAACATAACATGCAGCCGTGAACAGAAGTAGAGCTTAAATTCTGCAGGATGAAAGAAACTGTGTGTACAAAAGGAAGCTGTTTCAGGTTGTGAATAAATGTCAAACCCAATCAAAAACAGACAAACATCCCTTAAGAAAACTTCAAAAACCTTTAACATCCCATAAGCTTATATAAACCTCTCAAAATTAAGGTTAAATGGACATAAAAATAAGTCAGTATAAAGGATAAAATGGCTGAATTAGTTCCTCAGAAGGTTCCTCTGATTTATAACGTTAATTAGTGCCATTTCCACTGTTCTGGTGAATAAAGGGAATTTAAGGTAGGCCTATTAAATGCAGAGATTTAAGACGATGACTTTATATAAAGCCAAAGCCAATGGGGAGGGAGAGAGAGAAGGAGAAACAGGTTTTTATGGGAAATGTGGTGTTAATTTTGAGGAAGTGTTGTAATAACCGTGCCATTAGAGAGACGGAGGTTGCCATTGTTAACCGAGGTGTCGGTCGTTCTTGATAATTTCACCCACTCAATCGACATTAACTGCATGACAAATTGATGGTTGACAAGACTGAGATTTCTGAGGCTCTTTCAGGATGCACGTCTACATGCTAACACAACAACAGTGTCAACATGCTTTTGCAGTTATAATGTTCAACACATAAACTAGCTTAGTCCAGCGTGTTAGCATGCTTTGATTTGATTTAGTACCAAACACAAAGTAGAGCTGCACCAGATGGAAACATGATTAGCTTTGCAGGTGTTGGATCACAAAAAAAAAAATAAATTAAGATGTATCTTATATTTATATAATTATTTTTTTTTAAACCTTAAGGTGACATAAATATCTGTACAAAATTAATTTGACAGCCCATCCAATAGTCAGTAATAACCATTTTGCGCTATATTTAGCCTTAATAATTACTGAAACCCATCTTAAAATCTCAACTTTATTTGAACTTAAATTCTTAAATACTAATAATAGTTAGATATTTTTCATTTACTATCTTTTATTGTATATTTTTATTGATGTATATGAACATATTTGACCAAAGTGGAAAATTCAGGTGCACAAATCAGATCTGAACTTTCTCAAAATGACGAAACTTCAACGTCCATCGCACCCTGAGTTGTTTACCGTGGTTGTTTTCCCTCTGCCTCAAATCTCACATCTTCATCTCAGTTTACTCACAGATTGTCTTCAGCGCTCTCTCACCCCGGACTCACCCGCTCACCCTTTGCCCCCCCACATTCCCCCTCCAACTTCATAACCTGCCTCCTGCTCCTCTCAGGTGATGATCACCTATCGAGCACCAGTTCACACAATCGTTTGTTCAATGCTCTAATTGCGTTTTCTTCTCTGTGTGGGCTACACAGGGAGAGGATCGATCATCAGCTAATGAGAGATGTTGGGTGGGTGGGTGGAGGGGCTGGAGATGGACGGGGGGTAGAAGAAAAAAGACGGTTGTTCTAAAAAGAGGCTACTGTATATGAGCTCTCCTCCTCCTCCTCCTCTATTAAATGGTCTCGTTGCTATCATCCCTGCATCTCGGCTTCATTATAGCCCACACAGTATTGACCTTAAGTCAGACCTATCAATATCCACACGGGCGCACACATGCGAGGATTTATATGGACGGTCGGTGCAGCGCCGCTTTGCTGCGGGAAAAAACTTGAAAGGGGAGCTGTAGTTTAAAACCCGACTGAACTCTTCCCCTTTTTGCAGTCAGAAATTAATTTTATTTTGTATTATTGAAAAGGTGGTAAACTGATGTTAAAATATAGGTTGCTGAACTGAGCTGTCTTGCTCAAATCTGATCTAAGCAGTCCACTGTCCCCACCCCGGATGATGTTTGGTGGCTCGTTCATCAACCCAACATGCAGGACGAGATAAAGATCCTTCTTCCTCGTTAGCAAGAAAGCTAATGTAGCTTGCAGCTCAAAGTTTTGTAGTGTGGCGCGCTGCTGCTTTATTCAGATATTGCTCTGTTTGAATGAAGTGATTTAATAAGCTATCTGTAAAAGAAGTTCTCTGGGATTGTACATGCACATGCGAAAGGTGTAAATTTCCCCCTTTAATTGCGTGATGTCACAGCGTACTGACACGCCCTCGTGCATTTCTACACCACCACAGTAAGGTGAGAAGTTCAGCTGCTCGAGATGAACAGATGAGATGTTTTTCTGGTGTTAGTTTGCTTTAAAAAGGACATTTCCTGAGCAAAATCTGCTCGTTTGAGACAGTCTTGAGTTAGTCAGATAGGTGTGGGCATCTTCATCCTGGCAGTCATGTGTATATTGCGTTTATTGCCAGCGTTTGTATCCCGGCAACAAACCAACAAGCGCCACAGCTCGGCAGGAAGTCGATTTTTTGGGGGGAGATGAAACGCAAAGAGACAGTAGCTTTTGAGGACGATGACGTGATTTGGCCAGCTGAGGCCTTTGAGGTCCTTAAAAGTGAAATGATATGTGCGTGTTTGTTTACGTGACACATTGATGACCGCAGCGACGAAACGACTTTTCCTGCGCTCGTCCGTCTCTGCCTCTTCCTGTCGTTTTCCTGCTCTCCCTTTCTCTTTCTCTTCCTCTCTTCTTCCTCTCTGCTTTCGGCGAGCGAGTGGGAGTGCATATTGATTTTTGGTGTTGAACTTGCGTGGCTCTCTCTCTCTCTCTCTCTCTCTCTCTCTCTCTTTCTCTCTTTCCCTTTCGCCCCCACAGACACAAACTGACGGAGAAGTTGATTAGGAGAAGCTCTAAATATATCCTCCACCTCCTCCTCCTCCACCTCCTCCTCCTCCTCTTCTTCTTCTTCCTCTTTCTCTGTCTCTCTCTCTCTCTCTCTCTCTCTCTCCTGCCCCCCCTCCCTCGCTCGCTCCCTCACCCACTCACTCTCTCCCACACTAGTTCAATCGCTCATTCTCCGCATTTTCTCTTGCCCGCTTCGCCTGGACGCTGCTCTGCCAAGCGCTTTCTCTTCCTCTCTCCATTTCCTTTCCACTCGCTCTGAGCATATCATTTGTCAAGCCCCCAAAGAAAGAAAGAAAGAAAAGAGAGAGAGAGGCAGTGTTGCTCGGTTTTGGCTGAAAATCATATGATAATTTGACAAATTCAGGAATGATACAACTCTGAATCTGGGTGGGGAATAAACATGAACTTTTTATTCGCCGTGGGCGTGTTTAGATACAACTGAATGGGAAGTATCACACACTCACACTATACGTTACATAGATAAACGCCTCTAACTTTATACTGCACTTCTACTGACGTGAACTTCGCCTGAGCAAACCCACACACACTTACACATTCATGCAAGAGTGTACAGATAGAAATGCCAAATATATAGCACAGAATATTCCTATATATAAAGAAGGAAAGTGGCTCAATCAGATTATTCCTGCCGATTCTTTCATGAAAGTTTTATAAATTGTAACAAAGCTCTTTATTGTTGATTGTTAATGATAAATAAATTGGTGGAAAAAAGCCTTTTGTTTTCATTTATGTTCCCCTCCAGCGTGCCGCTTGCTCTTATAAACTCGCTGTTGTGTAATGTGGTGTTATTAAGTCATGAATTAAAGTGTTTCTCACTTTCTCCTAAGCCATCTGATCTGTACTAATAAATGTTAGTACGTCATTAATGAGGTGAGTTGTTAAGCTTCTGAGTTTGTTCCTGATAAACTAAAGAGCTAAAAATGACACCAAACAAGGATTTTTCGCATCCTTGCAACTGAGTTCTTATTAATTTATTCTATTAATGATTTATAACGACTTATTCTATTGCATCGTAAAGATTTAAAGGTTGCTCTGTTTCCCGGGTCAGGTCACTCCTGATCGAGCGAAACATCTGGCTGCTTTGCTGTTAAAATTTCTTCGCCATGTTGAGACGTTTGGGCGAACCGAACAGTGAAGTTGCCGTAAAGTCAAAGTGTCGGACTGAAAGGTGTTAAAACGCTCTGCTGGGCTGAGGAGCTCGGAGCAACACCTGTTGAGATTACACGGTCATTTCATCCAGTGTTTCTTTCTTTACTGGTTATTGTGGCCTTAAATTTCTACAAACTGTGGCCAGGAGGCCCCTCCCTCCGTGTGTGTGTGTGTGTGTGTGTGTGTGTGTGTGTGTGAAATTGCAGCAGTGCTCCCTGGTTGTAAATGGAGTTCGGGGGGGTCCAGATGGGAGAAGGAGCCGCTCTGTTTGTTCTGCATCTATGTCGGCCTTCCTGGAGGTAAACACGGCAAACGGGGGCCTTCTGCAGTTTAGCACACTGATTGCGGCGTGGGACAAACAAACAATTAAGCTCACCGGGCCGCTCTCCTGGGTGTGTGCGCCACTTCGTACCCCCCCCATCCTACACACACACACACGATTTAAATCTCATTTGCCTTCTCCTGCTTTTACCGAGCACGGAGGCTGATGTGGAGCCGAGCAGCCAACCGCTCCGCTCATTGTTTGAAGGTGGTGGTGGTGAAGGGGGCGGTTGGGGAGGGGGGGTTCTCATAAACGGAGCATTTTTCAGACAATGAGCACGTGGGCGTATGGCTTTAGGCATATTTGACAGGATCAAATGACTTACACAGAAAAGAAAATTCTGTCGTTTATGAAATAATCCCCCCATACTTATTTCATCCACATCCTCTCCTCTGCTTATTTCTTCTTTTCTTCTCACCTCCAACACCCCCCACCCCCACCCCCCCACTTTAAATGGATTGAGGTAAAATGGGAATCTGTATTCAGTGGGTGGTTTTAAGATACACTGACTTTGTTTAGATTTGAAATGCACATCACATATGCATGATGACATAAACCTCAAGGCTTGTCCTCAGATCTGCCTGATTTTTGTCGAATAAAGCGGCTCGGGGAAATACAAGGTGTTTATCATGCCGATGTTGTTTTGGCTCCGTCTGCGCGCGTTTGTGATTTTTGATGAATACATGCGTGTGAAATAAAGTGCATGTACCTGGGCGTGCGCCTGTGAGCCAGCGAGAGTCCAAGTTTTTTAAAAACCTTTGCTGAATAATGGGAGTTCAAAAAGGCAGCGACAGTGCGGAGTGCTGCGTTCACACAGAGGCAGCTGATTGGGATCATTTGCATAGCCGGTGCACGGGTGTGAATCCCGGTTTGTGCCGCGCCCCCACTTTCCTGACTCACTATGCTGCATCTGTTTTCCCTTTTTTCCCCGTCGTAAGGCACATCGTCACAGGTTAACGCGAGTTAATCTTTCAGCAGCTGCAGTTACTGTATCTGTTACTCTCTGGCGTGCTTTAGTTTCTGGAGTTTACCTCACTCACTCACATTGTGTCATTAAGACTTATAAAGTGGTCCATTATAAGCTTTAGTTTGAGCAATTATCCATTATTATGGCCACTTACGGCTCTCAATTCTGATTGTTTGCCAGGCATGTGACACGCATGACACATAGGTATGTGCTGCACGTCTGTGACGCATTCGAAAAGGCATCAAATAAAAGGTTTATTTAGCACCGGGGACTTTATATTTATTAGAAATGACATTTATGATATGTATATATGAAAAAGGAAAAAGAAAACCGTAAAAATAAATGCAGTTTGTCATTAGACGACCAAAGAAGTGGAATTTTTCAGGTTATTCTTCAACTCTGAGTCATCGCTTGCAACTGTGGACAGTGTCTCTTACATGAATTACTCCAGTACTTATTTTATTGTTACTTACAATAGAAGTAATTGCACTGTATATTATCTTATTTCTGTAACAGGTCAGTGCGCCCTTTCATACCTGCTAACCTCAAGATGAGTGTGTTCCTGCTGTTTCACCAAGTTTTGAGTTTTATGTCTTGTTGAGGGAAGAACGAACACTAAACAGTGCTTTTCTTTTGTGGCTGATTCAGAACAAATGAAAATGAGTCGCGAAAGTTCGAAGAAATGCCTTCTAATGAAACAAGAGAGAGCCTGTGAGAGAACAAATTAAGACGCGTTGTTCGCCAGTTGTTAAATGCGTACTTTGGCTCCTAAGATGAAAACAAAGTTTTCACACTGAGCGAGCCGTAAAGGCGGTAATTAAAACCTTCTAGCCAACGATCTCGCCCTCCTATTCTCTCACGCAGACAGGTGTACATATGCATCGCCAGTCACTCGTACAGATGCACCAACACCTACTCTGAGGACGTCAGGCCTGCCAGCGTGATTATTATGCAGAAATTAGCACCGTGCAGAGGAGAGCTAAACTCTGTGTGATCTCGCCGGCGCGTGCGTGCAGTTCGCGCGAGCGTTCGCGTCTGTGCAAGCGCGAGAGACAGAAATAGAGACAGAGGAAGAGGAGAGAGATGCTGTCAACTCTCTCCATCCTCCTCCTCCTCCTCCTCCTCCTCCTCCTCGGTGAAGCAGATGTCCAATTGAGTCTATTTAAAGCCGGTGCAGTATGGCTGCTGATGCTGAGAGCGCCGAGCTGTAGCTTTGCATTACCATTGTCTTACCTTGGCTCCGAGCTCGGATTCTCTTCCATGTGAGGAGGCGCGTCCGCTCTGCAGAACGTCAGCTGGAAAACCACCTCAAAGCTCATTACTGCAGAAATACCCAACCTGATGTTTTAATGTTTGCTGGAGGATCTCACAGTCCTCTGAAACCAGCCAAACTAAAATTTCGATGAAGCTAAAACAAGGTGTCTGATATTCGAAGGACATTTTTATTTTCAGAGCAGATATCTGAAATGTGGCCACAGCAGCTTCCTGTCAAACTGACCGCTATCAGCGAGTGCATGTGTGATGACTAATAACACAACTCTGAAAATAACAAACCACTTGTGCTGTAACTCCGCCGGCTTTGGCAGAGACTTTCAGCCCCGCTCTGTTGTGTCGTCCCAGACTATTATCTGAAACAGACACAGTTCTGACACTCTCTTGTTTTCTTTTCCTTTTTTTTCCATCGGGGCTCATCTGTTTTTCTCCCAATGAGCAAATAGATAGCGGCTTAAAATAGGTGGGACTTGGCTGTTGCCCTGTCATTCTTCGCATAAAGATGACGCATCTGCTGCCATGTCGAGGGGAGGGGAGAAGAAGAAGAAGAAGAAGAAGAAGAAGAAAAAAAAAACAGTTATCAACAGGATGTGGTGGTGTCAGACAGGAAGTCGACAGAGAGTGAGATAATCTGCCGCTGCTGCTGCTGCTGGGATGATGCCTCCAACTTAGTGACTGCAGCACGCCTCAGTGAACGTGGCTGAACGGCTGCTCAGCTGTGAAATATTTCACATGTCATTAGAAAGATGCAGCAGCCTCATCAAAGTGGCTTCCAATTAGCTTCAGGTGGACGGCGAAACATTAGATGATCCGCTGTGCTTCGGCCTTGCAGCATTTAGAGGAAACATCTCATTTGCAATCGTTAATTGCTTTAATAATGGTTTAATTTATAGAATAATTGCAGCTAAATGTAATAAAAGTCTCTAGAATCAGTTCATTCTCAATGCAAACAAGCAGTAATTGTTGTAATCCTGCAGTGATCAACCACCTCCAATTAAAATACTCAAACAAGAAGAGTTGCATGTGAAAGAGAGAAAAAAAAACACCCACAGAGGAGGTTTAAACCTTGAAATGAAACGAGATGGACACTTTTTGCAGTGTGCAGACTCGACAGTGTGCCGTCCCCCTAAAAAAAAAAAAAAAAAAAAAAAAAAAAGGTGTGTAAAGTCTATTCCCCCCGGTGTGCTTTAAAAAAAGATAAGAAGAAGATGGGTAAATGAGTTGCCTAGGTGGGGTTTACCCTCCTCTACTGTACATCTGTGCATTTCCAGCAGCGGCGGCAGCTCTTTCCTGCGAAAGAGAGACCGGAGAGACGCGTCTGCAGAGCGCAGGCTTTTACAGGAGGGGGCGGAGGGAGACAGAGAGAGAGAGGGGGAGAGAGAGAGGGAGGGAGAGAGAGAGAGAGAGAGAGAGCTGTGACAGCGCTCATCACCCACTGAACAACCAGGACGGGTTGCATCCGAGCGATCGCTGCCATTCGCAGACGGAGTTTACAGCCTTTGCGCCGCTTTTTCTTTCGATCTTTTTTCCGCCGCACCCCCTCCCTCTGCCGGTGCTGCCCAGCCAGTCGACCATGGTTTCTATAATTTCAGACCTGGACCCCCTGAAAAGCTGGAACGTGTTAAGGTAAGGCGCCCGGTCAGTTTTCTCCTCCGCAGCCTCGCCATTGTGAGACGGGGCTTGATAGCAGAGAGAAGAGAGAGAGCGGGAGAGAGAGAGGGTGAGAGAGAGAGAGGGGGGAGACAGCAGGAGGCAGGAGTGCGCTGCTGTTTTGGAGAAAATCAGGGCGGGACGCGGCGCAGGCTCGCCGTCTTTCGGGGCTCCGGCGCTGGTGCTGGTGCGTAATTACGCACGGGTTGCGCCGTTTGGCCGAAATCTGCGCCAGAGCGGAGCGCGCTTTCTCTCCCTCTCTCCGTCTCTCTCCCTCTCTCTCTCTCCCACTTTCGGAGCCTCTCCTCTCCTCCGCTCTGTCAGGAGGCTGACGCATGCAAGCTGCTCTGTGTCTGCGTACATCTCATTAACCCCGGAGCTGCCCCGCACGGCGCTCCAGCATCTCCAAACTTCGTCCGTTCCAAGGGGAGAAGTAAGAATAACACTCATTTATCACCCTCACTCCCCCCTCCCCTCCCTTCACTCCCTCCCTCCCTCTCCATCCATCCATCCCTCTCCCTCCTTACTCCCCCTTGCTCACCCTCCTCCCCTCCACCAGTCCTGATTTGGATCCCTCAAAATGTTGAGGAGCCTCCTGCACTGCCAAAAAAAAAAAAAAAAAGAAGTGTGCCCCTCCAGGAATTTATCTTGAAACATTTACTCATGGCTGATTGCCTGCAACAGAGCGCTTTTAGAGAACATTAAATTTTATCTCCCGAGCTGCAAAACATGTTCTCAGCGCCGCTCCAGCAGCAACACACAGCCATTTACTACTTGGCAGGAGGAGAAGGAGGGGGGAGGAGGAGGAGGAGAAAAGGGGCTCTGATACAAATCTGATTCACTTCCCTCCCTCCTGAGGTCAAAGGTGAAACTTCTCCTCCGCTCACCTCGTCTCCGGCGAGCGCTCTCCTCTTCTGTCAAACAGCTATTAGACTCATAGGCAGGACACGGGGCTCTATCTCGGACCTGCAAATCACTCTGAATACATTCACTGTCATTAAGCATCTCAGCAGAAAAGCCTATGAATTTAAAAGCTGGATTTTTAAAGGGCCTTGTCCCTGAATATTTCAGCCATTTGATAAATAAGTCATTATTCCCTCGACAGACTCGGCAGCGGGGACTATCGCAAATTCTATTTTAGAAACGGGGAGAGAAGGCAGAGCCCTCAAGACCCTCAAATTATTCTTTTAATGCTGCCTCTCCCCTCTTTTATCATTTTTATCCCCCCGCTGCCCTCCATCCCGCCGTCATTATCCACAAATCCAAAATAGAAAACGAGCGGAGTGATGTAGAGCTGGCATATTTCAGTCAACCGCTGATGGCCGAAGGAGGGGGCTAAATGATGTCATTTCCAAACAGGCAGCAATGACCGGACCAGACTGAGAAATGGAGCACGCAGCTGACCTGACACACACACACACACACACATAAATAGCAGCGGTGGTGACTTCCTCCGTGGACACACACTCTGCTCTCCTCTCGGTCTATTTGCTTAACGGGGACAGATCTCCTGGTGGCTTCGAAAACGGCACTTTCAGCTCGTTTTTAACGCACGTGACAAGTTGATGATTGAGCTCATGGCCTTTGCGGTGGCCATGTTTCGCGTCAGAGGTCAAAGGTTGGGAGTGAGGATGTGAGTTCTTCGAAAATGCAAACAGGAAATCAGATGAGGGGTTTTTCTTTTTTTTTTATCTTTCTGCTGTCGCCTCTCGGGAGCAGGCAGTCGGATCAGTCGCGAGGAAGGAAGGAAGGACGGAAGGATGCGAAAAGAGGAAGAGGAGACGAAAAAGGATTATTTACCTCCCCTCAGTCTCTCTTCTCTTCTCTTTATTAAACCTTTGTTCTCCCAGATTAGAGGCAGGAGCAGCTGTCCCTCTCCAAAGACGGCACATCTTAATAAAGACCAGCTTACCGCCGGCCCGTCACTCACACTCTCTCGGGGTCACACACACACACACTTTCACCAACTCGCTCGCACATGCCCACACACACAAACACCAAATGAACACTCACGCCCACAAACGCACTTCTCAATCATTTATGATAATGAAGAACCTCGGCGGCGTTTCTCCGCGTCGCTTTTACCGCTAATGAGACTCACCTCAGTCACGCTCAGACAAACACTTAATGCACACACACACAAACACACTTACACACACACAAGCTCTTGGGGACTCATATCATAAACACAGCGTTAACAAGAGGAGTGTGTGCTGCTCTTGTTGTTGTTGTTGTTGCCGAGCACCAGAGGCAGTTGAGCAAAAGGAAGCAACAAAAGGAGCCACTTGATTTAGTCGGACATCTTTTTTTCACAAATTTTTTCAACATCTGAGCTGAAATGTGAATTTTGCAGCAATTGAGCGACCTGCAGCTTCCAACAATCGATCTTTCAAGCTAAGATAATAAACCCCCTCCCAAAAAAAGATGTTGCGTCATCATCGAAAACGAGGACGTTGTGTTGCAAACTATCGGTGCGGATGAAAGATGAGACCTCGTTGCTGTAACACAATTAGACAACATGATATGCATATTAGCACAATTAGCTGATTAATGCAGCTCTGTGGAATTAGATTTGGTTTAACTGCAATAAGGAGTCAGAGCAAGTGACAAATGTGTGTGCACGGGCGCGTTAAAGCAAGCGTTATCTGATCCGGCAGTGGGGTGTGTCTTCTGCATTCGCTATCTCTGCTGTCTTATATACTGTATTGGTCCACACACACACACACACACACACACACACTCTATGTTCCAGAGGGAGCGCGGTGGATGGATGTTAGAAATCTGTCCTCGCCTCTCGCGGTGCACGCCACATATCTGAAGTGCAGTTCAGTTATTCCGTAATGAGAAACAGCATGCATATTAATTCCATCTGATTACATCCAGCTACCACACACACACTCTCTCACACACACACACACACACAGAGGAGGCGAGGTGTGTTCTGTATTCAATTAGGGAGGGAAGAGAGGAGAGGTTTTTATTCTTTTTACGTAGCTGGATATTCAGAGAGATAAAAGTGTGTTTTTAAAGAGGAACACGAGCAAACTGGAGCTTAGGTCAAGGATCAAGTGTGTGTTTTCTGGGGCTAACGTGCAAACGAGTCCTTGTGTCCGAGCTCAAGCGCTAAAATATTCCTCCGTCATTCCTTCGCTGCTCCGTTTTTCTTCGGGGTCCGTTTTCCGCCCTCGTCCAATCATCTTGATCTTTTCGCTTGTGCAGGTGTGCTGTCCTGCGGCTCACATGCCCTCAGAGTTGAGGCCGGAGGAAAGAAAAAAAAGAAAAAAAGAGGAAGGAAAGGAGGTTTGACTGCGAAAGGGGGCTTGACCTTTGACCCCGCAGTGTTGGTTTTAATGAATCCACTTAAAGAGTCGGTCCGCTTGCATTATGTGTCGCTTTATATCCCGCCGGACCGGAGAGGAGAGGCACAAATCCATCTGCCTAATTACCAAGACCACTGTTTGAATCTTTAAATCCCCGCTGATAGTGTGTGTGTGTGCGAGTGTGTGGCGCCAGAGTGTGTGTGTGTGTGCTGCTTTATCTTCGAGCCAGACCTTTTTCTCCATTTGGGATTATACCGGTTTTAACTAAAGGGTTAGAGTGAAAACATTTGGGCGTGAAGCCGCAGATAGTCGCTGTTTAATCTTTGAATTTTAGCTTTTTTTTTTTATTTTGCAAGTTTAAGTGTTTTTTTCCCAGAATTTTCTTCTCGTCATGTTAGAAAATGCTCAGAAAAAGCACGTGAAGGGCGTCACCGGACACTGGAGCCGCCGTGTAAAACGAGGCAGCGGTTATTTAATGGTCAGAGTTCTTCCTCAGACCTCTGCTGCCTTCGCCGCCTTGTTTTGCTCCGATGTTTGCCACTGAAATTCCCGGCGTGAATCATGGCGCCGCTCCAGTCACGTGACGTCCTAATGAGTAATTTCCAGAGCTTGAAAGATGAAAACGCCTCAGAAGGTTCAGACATGATGGCGAGGTTGCAGCTCTTTGGTCCGCCTCTGATGGGACTGATTTGTTTTGGATGAGGTGAAAGAAAGAGAGGCCGAAGAGGTAAAAGAACTCAGACTGTACACTTCTTAGTTTCTTATTTGGATTCACGGATATGTCGTTTCTTAACCGCATCATCGCTTAAACAGGAAAAAGCAGATTAAACGAAAGTGATGTCAGCGAGAGGGAGGGGAGGGGGGGTTGGAGGGGACTAAAATATCCACTCTCTGCTCCTCACAGCTGTCAATCAAAGCTTTGTAACGGCGGAGAAACAATACGGCATTCAGCATCCGAGTGACGGAGGCGGACGGGGCGGGCAGAAGGAGAAAGGGAGGGAGGGCTGAATTCCTCCGAACACCCCCCCCCCCTCCGTCAGGAATCAGCGGAGGGATAATTGCACAGTTGAGGCGAGAGTGCGTCACAAGGCACAAAAGAGACGGAGGGGAGGTGACAGAGAGGGAAGGTGACTGGAAAGCAGAAGGGAAGACGAGAAATTACAGGAGGGAGGGAAAAAAGAAAAGGGGGAGCGAACGAAGGCGAGACTCGTCCAGGTGTGTGTGGTGCTGCCAGTGTGATAGGTGATATATTTTTATTTTAGGGTTATTATTAGGACATCTACAGTGTTGGAATCATTGGAGTCATTTGTACTTCTGCTGCTCTGCTTTTCAGAGACGTGTTTTTACACATTTTGACCAAAAGTACCTGAACTTTAAGTTGCAGGAAGCTTTGGGATTTAAGCTGGATTACCTGGACTTCATCGTTGTAGACTTTCTTCTCCTCTCCATGTTGATGTCCAACAGAAATAAAACAAAAATACAGTTTGTTTGCGGGCTTTTAAAAATGGCGGCTCAAGTAAAATACTGGGAGCACTCGACCAATCAGAAACATTCACCGCTGCAAGACCCGCCCCTGAAGTTAGAGTAGTATCACCCTTTCAAACCAGGACTTTTTGGGGGGTAAAATAACATCCCTGAACTTAACTTCAACCCTGATCCTGGGGAAGAAGTTCCTCCAAAGGTTCCTCCTCTCTGGGGAAAGTTTCTGTGTTTGAAAAGCTGATAGAAACATTTTAGAAACATCAGCTTTATGTGCTTCTTTACAGATATTCACACAAAATATGTGCTAAATCTTGTCCTTTTGTGGATTAATCTACTCTACAGTCATCACTTTGACTATCAGTCAATCTGACAAATAATCTGTTTAACAAATAACCTTTAGGGCTGCATAATGTTAAAAATAAAAGTGAAGAAATGCTCAGTTAGAAGCTCCCAGAGCCCAACGAAACATCTTCAAATTGCACATGAATCATCAAAATCGTCGCCAATGAATTTTAGCTTTAACTTTTTATCTCCTCTCCACACACACACACATATAAACGTGTTAAAACAAGCTTCTTTTTTTGCCCAGTTATGACATTAAAATGCTGCTTACACATCACATTTTAACATCGCTAATAATAATCCAGTGTTTGCAGTGTGAGGAGGAAGTCTGACCGAGGTCACGCTGCGTGTCGAGCACTTTCACTTTCGATACTGAACTTACATTACGTATCTCAGTTTGAATTATTCCTATCAGTACAAAATGTAAAAATGTTCATTATCTTTGTTTTTATAGAGCGCTTTGTGGTCAAGATGCCATTTTTTTAGACTGTGTGAAGGTATCTGGGGAAACGGGGAGAAAATAGACGTATTTTGAAATACATATATCAAAATGTCAGAGTGTAGTTTCTGTGTCTCTTTCTGCCATCAGTCAAAAACTGGGTATTGTTCTGCCTTTGCAAGAACATTTCAGTCGCAGTGCTGCAAATTCTCAGCCCTTCAAACAGAATGCTCACAGTTACAGTGTGTGTGTGTGTGTGTGTGTGTGTGTGTGTGTGT
>JBAJHX010000002.1:2374789-2390618 GCA_037176925.1 Amniataba percoides | reverse complement strand
TGTGTGTGTGTGTGTGTGTGTGTGTGTGTGTGTGTTTGTTTCCCCCCCGGTGACACACCACCACCTTTGTGCCGTGCAGCTTAAGGGACACAGGAATAAAGAGCCGACTCCATCCTCCACCTTCCCTCGTTGCATCCTTTCCCTTTTCTCTCTTTTCATAATTTCTCCTTCACCTCCCAGCCATTATCCGCGGCGGATTTTTCCTCCTTCGTCTTCCAACATGCCCCCCCCCCCTCCTTCTTCATCACCCCCATCCACAGTGATCCTCTATAAGCATGTAACCGGGGGGAAGAGGAAGACGATGGGAGGAAAATGAGAGGGAAAAATAGATCTTGTCTGAATAAATAAACAGCTTTTTCTTGCAACCGAAACAAAAGCTTAGTGGAGTAACGGAGGTGGGGGGTGGATGGATGGATGGATGGAGGGGTGGGGGGGCAACATTGGCACCCTGCCCGGTGAAAATAATGAAAAAAAATCCCATCTCTTTGTGTGTGACTGATGGATGCTTAAAGTGAAGCCAAGATTTAAAAAAAAATAAATGCATACAACAATGCATGACCGGAGGCCAAAATGGAAAAACTGACCAATCATAGCCAGCGTTTGTTTTTTTGCAGGGATCACTTCAATAGGTCAGCTAGAAACTGTGTAGTACCAGAGGCTATCTGTAAAGAAAATCATTATTCCTCATGTAGTTGGGGGGGGTTGTACTTGCTTTATCGACGTTTTTATTACACAGAAGAAGAAGAAGAAGCTGATGATAATTACAGTTATATTGTCGTCATGATGCAGCTGAATTGACTCTACAAGTATGCATTGATGTTGCTGCTGTTGGCGTTCAGCGGGACTTTTAAAAAAATATTTTCCTGAACGAGCTTTGAGCGTGAAAGCGGTCAGATTTGAAACGTGCCGAGCGGCGTCGCAAAAATATCGACAGTCAGCACCTTCGGTATCACGACGAGCTCTCACAGGCCCGCATCGGTCACACTGCAGAGGGAGAAAAATACAGAGAGGATGAGAGGGGGAGCTAATGAATTATGGGTGGCCTGTGAATAGAGAGAGAGAGAGAGAGAGAAAGAGGTCTGTGCTCTGTCGCTCTCTTCCTCCTCCTGGGTTATGGAAGTGTCACGCTGCGAGTGTTGCCATGCAGATGGCGACCCTGGAGTGTTGCAAAAGGGAAGAAGAGGGAGGAGGAGGAGAAGGGGGAAAGAGGGAAAGAAGGAAGAAAAATCAGCTCGAGAGAAAAATAAGCGACAAGAGAGAGCTGGGTGTTTTTTTTCTTTTAATTTTTCAAACACAGGAAATAAAAGCTGATGGACTGCAGAGGGTTCACAGTCGTCTTTAATCAAATTCACGATCACTGTCAACTGGATGCAACCGGCGCTGCTTTACGAAGCCAAATTTAGATGGATAACAAATGTGGCATCGATCAGCTCAGCAAAATAATTATTGAAACCACATTGAGATGGAGGCAGATGACTTTTTGTTTTGTTTGGTTTTGTCTCTCTTTTCCTCTTGAGAGCGAGCGTCCAAATTATCAGGAAAAACCCAGACAAGTTTAGAGTGGATGATGGAGGTCAAAGGTCACGGTTGCTTTGTGAAGTCACCGGATAGGGATGAAGAGGAGCTGCATGTTGTGTAGCGCCATGAAGGAGATCTCTCTCTCACACACACACACACACACACAAAAGAGAAAAGCGCTGCAGGGTGGAGTCCAGATAGCGGGAATACTGTATGATGTAACAACCAGAGCTGATTTGCTCCAGACTCTGCGTCGTTATGTCTGTGTGAAAGAATGAAAGAAAGGAAGGAAACCCCCTTTTTTGCAAATCAGTGTGGTCCTTATTGGAAACTTATTGAAATGTGAACTAATGCTGAAGACGATGTGTTTCAGAACAGGTGCATTTCGATCAACGTCCACTTATTCTCTGGATTATTCAGATTAGGTCTGTCTCTCTCTCTCTCTCGTAAATGAAAACGTTGTTGCATCAGCTCCACCTCCATTCATGCTTCACTCTCATTCATCAGCTGGCCGACCAGCAGGCATATTCGTACAGGTGTGAATCATCCCAAACATCCCAAACAAGAGTTCATCTTTTGTGTTTGTTGATCCAGCTGAGATCAAATATTCGTGTTTTACATGTGCAGATTCTGCTTCAAACAGAAAAGTGATTTTCTGTCACTCCAAAATGTATAGATTATAACACTACTTTTAAAAGGTTTTGTGCAACTCTGGATCCTTTGCTATCTTTGTTTTTGAGAGTGGGATGTATGGAAATGTTCAGTTTTCACCTCTTAAGACGCAGTTAAGTCTCGGATTTCGTTCCACTTAAACAGATCAACCAGCGACTCATTCATGACTTCCCCCTGCACTTTTTCAACTTGGGAGATTTGAGGCTTTCAAAAGTGGCTGTTTGAGAAATGCTCTGTCATCAAAACACCATTATTAGCCAGAACAGGAAGTGGCCAGGCAGTTTTCAGATTACAACATTTTGCATTGTGACACATTTCTGTTCAATCTGTGGTCGGATTGGTTTGCTTCGGGTTTGTGATTTTCTTACTGTGGTTAAGTGTCTCTGAGGAAAGGATTCCTCTTTTTTTGTGCTTTTTAAAGTAAGATCTCTGCAACTTTTTTAGTAGGAATATAGAGTTGTGTCTGAGGAAAAAGGCATCAAAAAGCCTCATGTTTACTGACGGGATTGTATTGGATTGGTTTGTTATACTAAAAGATGTTATTTTAATGTTGTCCACCCAACTTGCTTCTTCATAAAAATTTCTTAAAAATTAGAGAATTGCACTTAGGTTTTAGGTTTTTAAGAAGCAAGTTGTGTTAATTCAGCTGGACCTGGCTGAATTTGAAAAAAAAAAAAAAAAAAAACTGGATGAAGATAAAAAAAATGTCAGGAGGGCTTGGGGGGGTTAGAGAGAGCAGGAAGAGACAGACGGTGTTACCGCAGCTGCAGAAACAGTGTGTGTTTTATGGGAGTGGACTGTTGCTTAATGTTCTGCTCACAGTCAGATGACTAAAGGAAGAGCCCCGGAGCCATTATGGTCATTACATCTCATACCGTGTGTGTGTGTGTGTGTGTGTGAGAAAGAGGGAGAGAGAGGTTTTCAAGTACTCATAAGCACATTTATTGACTCACCTGTAATTATTATTGTCACCTGTAAGAATGCTGTATTCACCCCTCTAAACTTTAACCCTAAAAACTACTTGCTTAACCCAAATTTGGATGATTTTCATAACCAAAAGTCAAATGATATCCCTGAAATATGATATTTACCTTGTGGGAACCTGCTTTTTTTGGTCCTCAAATGCATGTAAGTCCCCAAAAATTTGAGTGCACAAATTTATGTCCCCACCATGTGATTAATACACCACACACACACACACGCTCAGCAGGAGCTACAAATCCTGGCCTTGCAGCGCCGAGCACATTTCTAGCTTTCTCTCGCTTATTCCTGCCTTCAATTCTTCCTTTTTTCTTTTCATTTCTTTCCTTTTGTTTTCTCCTCTCTCAGGACCGTGTTGCCACTGTTTTAAACAAAAGCATCTTCGGATCTTTTGTGTGCCTCTCTTTGACATAATCCTGGTGTCTGTTGCCGTGGTTACACTGTCTTAATGTGCCATTGATGTGACTGTATGTATTAAAAGCATCGCTGACTCCCGGCGAAAAACTTAAAATGTGTTTCTCTATCTCTCTCTCTCTTTTTCTCTCCCTCTCTTGACTCTGCAACTGCCCTGTTTTCTTTGTGTGTCGAACAGAGAACATGAGTGTGCTTGTCTGTTCCACTTTCTTATTGATAGGATTTAACTGATAGCTGGTTATTTTTAGATTACAACTGATATCTAATACTATTATTCCCCGTTGTTAAGGTTAAAGTATTTTCTTGCTGTTAAATGAATAAAATCCACATTCTTTCCACTGTTGAAGCCTCTGAAAAGCAATTTAAGCCACTAAAACTCTCCATTAAAACCAGTAAAAATGATACAACAAGTGTACTTGAATGTTGTTGTCTGATCTGAAAATGGAGAATCAAATCAGGGTTTTTTGATTCACAGTCGCTCCAGTATTAATTAAGTCGGCATTGCATGTGTAATCAGAGCAGATTTGTTGTTGTAATGTTGTATTGCAGCCTGCGTCGCATCTCGCGGCCGTGCACGGCGAACGTTCAGGCAATGAGCTCCGCCGCAGCGACATTATGACAACATTTCATCTCATCCCCTTGACGCCGCGCTTTGGAAGATGACGGTAATTTGGACGAGATGCTTCGAGGCCTTAACCGTCCCCCACCCCCTCCACCCCCCCGCTGACGGTCCCTGGTGCACCGCAACATTAAAGTGAGACTGGAGCGTGAACGTATGGCTGGCTATTAAACGGCAATCACACACAGAAGAGCTCTTTTATAGACGAACACATTTCTGCTTAATAGCTCTCGGAGCAGAGTCGTCCAAATATGACATTTGAAATGAAAGCCCTCCAAACGCCAGCACTTATTAAAATCTTTGCTGAAATCTTTCAATTTGTCAGTTTTTACGTGACGGGGGTCAGAATGAAATCCGGATCGCAACGTGAAAACTGTTCGCTTTAGTCGGCCTTATCTGAGCGCGCTTTAGAGATTTCGCGAGTCGCGCGGGGTCATCGGGGGCGTCTGGTTTCCTCTAATAGTGTCACGCACAGTTAACTCACCGAACATCGCCGCGGTCGATGTTCCAGGCCGCTACGACTCAGCCCGGCGGCGGCGGTGCTGCAATCTGGGGAACCTCGTGAGCCTCCTCTGCTCTGTGTCCTGAGATTACTGGACCCTCTCGCCCCCTAATGGTTGCTCGAGGGCGGAGTTAATGTCATCAGCTGGCCCTCTGCTGGCCCCCTGGGAGACCCGCTCCACCCTGCCCCATTAATTTCAAGTGCTACTCATATCCTTGGCCCCCTTCACTTTCCATCTCTCAGCCCCCTTTCCCCTCCCTCCTTTCCATCATCACCTCGGTGCGCCCAGCCCAATCTCGGCGCTCTCCCGGCTCATTTTGAGCTGTAATTGGACAGGAGTCCCCGGGGACGGTCGTCAGCACGCCCCAGCGCCTTGCGTCCCATCTCCAGAGTGGAAACGCGCCCGGGCCGTGGTCGATAAGCAGCGCTCCCACTCGGTCCGACATACCCTCCTCCGCTAACTTTCATTGGGCAGAACGACGGGGCTTCACTTTTCAAACAAAGCGTCGGCTAAGAGGCCGAAATACGTCGAACACCTGACCTTGCCGTTTTACAGCAGGCAACACACACTGCAAACATATCCCCATCGTATCAGGTCATTTCTGTCTCTAAAATGAAAATATCAAGTCCTAAAATGTGAAAACTTAATGTAAATATATCTCGAGTTGAATTTTTCTTTTTAAAGTGCAGTAATTTCTGTTAAATATCTTTACTGAAGCTTTTTATTTTGCTTGAAACAGTGCCATGTATCTGAAAATATTAATCCTGTACAACACTTCATTTTAACTTGTTAAGAAAGTAAGACTTCAATTACAGACTAAGATGACTTCAGCTTAATTAGCATAAAGCCTTCTCAACTGAGTGATACTTAAAAGATCATCTCTAATGAAGTGCACTTATAAATGCTTTATAATTAGTAATTAAAGGCTTTATTAGTGGTTAATAAATAGCCAGATAGAAAATTATATATATAGCAAAAGATAAACAGCAGCTTAAAGCACTTTATCTCAACCAGGCAACCAAAATTTAGCTCTTATTTAAAGATGATAAGCAAAAAAACATATTATAAAAGTATTATATTCAGGAAGAATAATCTTTTTTAAAGTATGCTGGCTGCAGAAACTCAATGCATCTCTCAGTTAAAATGGAGTTTTTCTCTCTTGCTCAGACACTCAGATGCTCAAACTTCACAGAGAATCGCAGCCAGAAGTGCATCATGAATATGTGAGTGATGTCCTGCGTTTCCATGCCAGAAGACATCTTATTACACTCATCCAGTGACTACATCAGGCATGAACACGATCCTGCCATTCTCCCAGATACCATCCGTCTCTCTCTCTCTTCCTTTCTGCACACCACACTGCTGTCCGACACACACACTCGTATATATCCGACGCTGGCGTGTTTGGATCGCTCCCTCTGCCAGCTTTTCCTCAAGCGGCATTTGTGCTGGTAATCTGTCATATGAGCCCCGTCTCATCGAGGCACGGGAACATTTGGAGCCGCGAACAGAGAGGCAGGATAACACCCTAAAAGCTTCCTGCTCCTCTCTTATTGCCCGTGGCTCAATCCCAACTATCTCAAATCTCTCTCCTTATCTCCTCTCCTTTATTGCCCGAGCTTGACGGACAATTGACAGCCGAGAAAAAAATGCCCACAAATTGGGCCTGACCTGAGCGCCGTCAGCCGCCAGCACATACCCGCAGCTCCCCCCAGAGGATGGCCCGCTCCAGGCTCGGAAATGTTTTTTTTTTTTAATATTTTATTTTTTTGCCTTAATGGTGAAGTTATTTTCTTTGTCGCCGACCTGTTCGCACGCCGCCGAGCTCTCAGACAGGCTCGCAACATCCAGTTTTGTATAATCATTCTCACTTCTGACCTGTCCTCTCTCCAGCTCTGCTGCGACAATTACAGCTGAATACCTGATGTGTCTCTCTCTTTGTGAGTGTGTGTGTGTGTGTGTGTGTTTGCCTGCTACCAAGTAGAAAAAAGAGAAAACGGGAGGCAGGCGGCGAAAGTGTGTGTCGGCGCTGTATTGGCATTCACACGCCGGCGGATGAAAGCGGCGGCACCGTTAATAATTGAAAGAGTACTTAACAACAGGAGCGCTGCCCTCGCAAGACGGCTTTTAATAACCAGGAAGGTTTCATATTTCTAGTTCTCCTCTTTTTTCATCTCTGCCCCCTCCCCCCACCACCACATCCACCTCCACCTCCACCTCCTGCTCCTCTCTTCTTCTTTAGAGGCTTTCTCGGCTCTATTCACAGGAGCAAAGGAACGCCGCTGAAGAAGCATCTGTCTGCCTTTTAGAAACACTAAAAGAAAAGGTGTGTGTGTATTTACACTATTAAAGTGGGGCACATTGTGCAGGAGCGGATTGCGTAGCGCGCCTATTGACAGGGAAGTGTATTTATTACATCTCCCACATTATCCCTCTGTCCCTGCTGTCTAGTTGAGAGATATGTATTTGTTTATGGAGGCGCTCCGTCTCCACTGCTTAATGTGCTCGCCGCTCGCCCTCATTAATTCGCTTGATGGTCTTTGATTTGCCGGGCATCACTAAGTCGCATTAAGAAATGTATTTCCCAGCTCTTACTTAACGACGCTTCCAGAACCAACGCAATTAAATGCACATTTAAATGCTCGAGGTTTCCCTTCTGCATTCATGAGCGGAGACGGGCGCTTGATTAGCACCCTGCAGGAAAATTAAGCAGCCAGGAAAAGGTGATGCTGAGCTTCTTTTTTCTTGGTGAATGCCACCTTCTTTAGCGCGCTTTCCTTTTGATAGCGTAGCGCTTACCTTGATTATCGGAAGCTAATAAAGACATTTAGCTGTCACATTTTTTTAATGCAGCAAACACTGTCATGGCTAATCGTTGTCCAATAGGTGGTGCTAAACATGATGTTAGCTTGAAAATGTTCAAGAGTTTTCATCTTTTTTCTTCACATGCTGAGGCCACTCAGATGGACATATTTTCCGAAGTACACCCGGTAAGATCTAAGCGACAGGTGACAGGTTTGATTTAATTGGATTTTTCAGATAGCTGAAATGTAAGTCATGACACAAGCAATGTCATGGTCTCTAGCAGCTATTTCTTTACTTCAAGCATAAACCATCAGTAGTGACTTCTATTAAATCTGGACTGGTGAAAAATATCTACAAAGGAATCCCAGGTTTTCTCATAATTTGGGGCGAACTGACCCTTTATTGGAAGCTTTGGTCTTTTCCGACGTACGCTTCACGCCAGGCAGAAAAAAAAAAAAACGCCCTTGAGCTTGACACTGACAATGTATGTTCGCACTCACTCCGGGCAAACTAGAGTCTCCCGTCCACCTGTCCGGCATAAATCTAAATTTAATGAGTGCTCCGGAGCGAAATTAAACATTGGCTCTCGGATAAATAAACACAGGCATCAGTCAGAGGGTATTTTAACCCACTTAGACACTGATTTAACTCAGCTGCACCGCAGGAAGCTGCCCCCCAACGGGCCGGCCCTCCTAAAGTTACGCACCGTCATTCAATATGTTGGCGCTCACCGCTATGCTATAAAGTGCTGATCCACTCCCCTGTATGTACACAAACAATCATCTCAGTGAATATATACGTAAAGGCTGCAAACACATTCGGTTCGTCCCTCGCGATTGCATTTTTCCCCAAATTTGTGCTTACTCATCTCATTTGCATGTATCCATACCTCTTGAGCGCCGCAGCTGAATGGGCCTAATTGAATAGTTGATCACATATTAATCTAATTAGTCTGGTTCAGACGTGGTCATTGTGCGCCGAATTCATTTATTCTGTCTTGTTATTGTGTTCTCTCAGGCCGGAGGCTGTCAGAGGCCCCAGATGGTTTGCTGTAGCTCGATCTAACTGGGAGCTTCTCCCTTTTGTCTCCGGGTCGCGCCGCCGTGCTGCTCTCTGATCACGGCCACACCACAGAAAGAGACAAACGAGGGATCAAGAGGTGGTGGTTGTTTGGCGCGGGGAAGGGGGGGCATAAAAAAAGTTAGGGAGAAAGGGAAGAAAGGAGGAGGCAGAGAAAGATAGGACCATTACCGTTGAGGGTGATCATCACCACATCCGAGTTTTCCATGAAAAGGCAACAAGTGGAGCCTAATGGGAAATATGCAGATGTATGCAAATGTGTGTTGGATGGGTCGCCCAGAGGCCCGGTGGGAGATTAAAGCTCTTCGGGATGGAGAGGGCTGTGGAGGAGACTAGCACTGTGAGCCCGACGCTGCCATATTATAAAGAGAGAAAACCAACTGTGGACCAATCGCGGGCCTTGTTGACGAGCTCATCACCATTAATCTTCGCGAATGGTTTCGCGCTGATGGCGGCGGACTCTGAAGTGATCCGTCAAACCGTATTGGTAGCCGGCGAGGTGATCCATGACGGACATCTTTAATTTGATAGTATCTTTTTGTGGAGATGGAGGCCTGGCGTTTCATTGTTTAACTATGATATCTGATGTGGTTACCGTTCTCCACGCGGGGGCCCTCCGGGGGCCCCTTCTCTGCACGGATTTGATGGATGAGTTCCCGGCGCCGCTGTTTCACACTCTTTCGCAGGTTGATCGCCGGAAAGAGAATGAGACGGGGAGGAGAGGCAGTTAAGACTCTACCTCCAGCTCTCCACCATTCACGCTCCACTTCCACGTTTGATCCACGGCAGCGTCGGCCTGCAGCTCCTGGGACGGACGGAGGTGTTACTGAGTGACTGAACAGTGAATGAGAGGAGGAGGCATTTCGTGGCAACCTGCGATACAGAAATAACCCTGAAAGTACTGAAGTATATCATGTTAATTTTTTTATTTTATTTTTGTAGACAGTGAGGTGAAGTAGCTGGCAGGTGGAGCACTTTTGAGGCCTGGATGGGCACGAAGCACCAACGATTGAATCATCTGCACAAAGGATGAGCGAGTGCTTCAGAAAAGACCAAGTTCTTTGATAAAAAATGAAAAAAACTGACTCCCAAGGAGCGTTTTTGTAAGATTCATCCAGTCTAAAGACTGTGTTGCATTGCTGGCTGAAGTTAAACTCTTTATACTTTTCTTTATAGAGACCAGATAAAATGATAATGACGTACTTAGTTTTTGAACCAGGCTATTTTACAAATACACATTTGCCTGCAACATGATACTCCAACCGTGATTTCTCTCTAAAAGTTGAGGGAATAACAGAAATGAATCACTGATCTGCGACAGGATGCTAACACGACTTCCTGGACTCGCAAAATAAAGGTCACACTGCTTCTACTTCCTCTTTTATATTTTTTCTTCCTCTTTGTATAAAAGTGATACCTCGGGACGACGGGCGGCTCCATTTCTGGCCGTCTGTGAGATTCCCAGTTTGTGCACAGCTGCCATTTTTGGATACGGCGTTAGGACTGAAGTACTGTATGTGCCGGCTCTGCATGTGGGCCCCTCTGTCTTAAAGCAGGGGCCTGTATTGGCAGGTGTTAAGTCTCAAATGTTCGCATCCGTCCGGCGGTATTTGGCAGCATCATAAATCAGCAGTTTACTGTTAAACATGCCGTCCCGTGGCCTGAGCGCCGCCTATAAATCTCCCTCGCGAGACTCAGTCAGACTTGTGTGAGAGCAGATTGAAAAAAAGAAATTATTTTTATATAACTGTACAATATTTTGGCCCTGAGAGATTAATAAAGTGTATTTTCAAGACAAGGAGGGAGACGGTGAAGTGCTCGGGTTATCACGGGTCAATTGCAGCTCTCTCAGACTCTCTCTCTTGAACCCTGTTAGAGCGGAGCGGGGACGGTGCTCTGTTTAATTTCTTCCTTCCATGTTGGTTTGTTAGCTGGGTGGTATTAGCTTAATGTATAAGAAAAAGCTGCCTGCGTGCTTCCTGCTGTTCAAATACCACAAAGACAGACGGCACAGCTGGATATGAGCGCCCGAATTCCCTTCGTGCCGTTGCCACAGATCGCATTCAGTCTCCGTTTCTTTGCCGTGAATTCAGCGGAGATGCTTCTACTTTGGAAATAACTTTTATGTCCCTTTTTTTTTTTTAACTCGCCTTGTTCTGTCACACTGTTGCCCCCCCTCTCTGAAACCCTGTCACACACCAAAAATGAAAAACGCAATGGGCCTTAATGTGATTCTCATGTATCAACACACTCTTGTCTTGTTTCGAACTTACGTAACCGCTTCATCCTCCTCAAACAACGGCGGGCCTCATTTTTTCCCCTTTTTTTTCAGGGCATGTTGTCATAAATCGCTGGGAGTGTCTTTTTTTTTTTTTGCCGTATCCATGGAGAAAAACCAAACAGCGATGATTAAGCTGCGAGTCCAAGGTTCAGGCGGGGGAGCCAGCCCCTGATTAAGGCTATTACTTCATAACCAGGCACTGCTGTTTTCTAGGAAAACTCGGAGCATGACATATACCAATAAAGAAATCTTTACAAGAGCTAATGGTGGGGGTGGGAGGTGGAGGGGGGGGGGTTGCAAGTGGACAAGAGGTGCTTCAGTTTAAGTGTGTGTTTCTGTGTGTGTGATAAAGGCTGACATCCCCCGGGCTTCAGACCACTCTGTCTGAACGTGCTCTCGCAGCGCCGCCACCTTTAATGGTATTCCTCCGCACATCTACTCCCCATCCGTCCCCCTTTTTTCTTCACCCTCCCCACTTTGCTTGGCTTTAAGTACGCCAACTTTGGTCGCCTCGTTTGGCTGTCCAGCGGTAATCAATCCCAGAGTCCTGCATCCTTTTCTTTGGTCTATTTATCTGCTTTTTCACTGCCTGTCTGTCCAAATACTCATCTAAGAGTTATGTATCGACTTCTATTGCCTGAATGAGAGAGAGAGAAATCTCTTTATAAAACTGTAAAAAAAAAAGTTTTAACATTTGCTTGAGGCAGAGAGTTTTTGTCAATAAAAAACTTGCAATAAATGTCAAGGGAACTGCATTTGTCAAATAAATGACATTGCGACATTTACAGCCAAGAGCTCTCAGTGAAACGACCGTCCACCACAAGTTCCCCACAAAATGTCAGTCCTCGTTGTGGTTCATCTGACTTCACAGTGACAGGACGAGAGATCTGAATGGGACTTCAGATCTGCCCCTCGGAGGAATCTAATCATCCGTTACATGCATTAAATACAACAAACACAGACTTATCTTCACTTATTTCGCTTATGGCTCTTAAAATTGCTCTCAGTTTAGTTAGATAGATAGACTGATGACTTTATTGATCCCTGGAGGGAAGTTTAATGTATGAAATCAGGATTTTTTTTTCACTTGCACAATGATACGCATAATATTTTGAACTTTCAGAATAAATTTGACATGCATGCAGTTTTCCTATACTAAATTAATACTAATAATATAATATTATAATTAAATTTTAAACTACTCAAGAGTCTATAAAGTACAGAAAATGCCTGAAACAATCAACGATCATGCCTGGACTTTTTACTTGAGTACAACATTTTGATACTGCTATTCAAGTGATATTTTGTAGTATTAGTAATATTTTGAATGCAAAACTTGATTATTTAAGCTATTTAAATTGTAATATTTCTATTTCACTATAGAATCTATATCACTCTTAATGCAAAGAAGAAGCAGGATGGAGACAGATGAACTTTCTCAAGCAGATCTTTACTGTTCGCTATACTTCATCCTCTTCATCCCATATAATATGCGTTTGATGTCACTCAAGAATAACTCATAATTCATCGACCTGCGAGGAAATTCACCTGCTGCAGTTCTCATTTCAAAGTTTCGAAAGTTTTCTCACTCACTTGACATTTCGGCTGAAGCGATGCTAATGTCAAAGCCACGTCTATACTGCGTCTCGTCTTTTTTTTTTTTTTCATTCTGGGACAACACTCCCCACAATGTGCGCCCTTTTGTCTGCCTGTCATTTGTTTGGCACTTTCCCTCCTCTCAGCTGTGGTTATCTAACTGTACGCGCTCTCCTACATGTGAAATGGAGCAAGCCCACTAGAGACGCTCTCATAGGGTCTGGAGTGGGACTTGTCCACCAAGTGGGGCTAATTATGCAAATCCCTGCCTCGTCCTCATTGGCCCGGGTCAAAGCCTCGATATTAATGATTAAGGAGTGACGGAGTGACAGCAGAAGGAAAAGAAAAAGTCAAATGGGGTTTTGTAAGGGATTAAAAGGAAGATGCTCCTTTATAACATCGTGCACACATTCACACACGCAGCGTCCACGTGTGATGCGGACATGTCGAGCATTTGTGTGCACGCGTGTGTTCATTTTCCTCTCCGAGATGTGTTCAGCAGGGGGAAGAATCAAGCCCTTTATCTCCCAGCAGTCAACACTTCCCGTTTCCACAGCGACACGCCGCCGCGTAGCCGCAGCATCTGGGTTGTATCCGTAGCGACCCCGGCACCCCGACAAGCCCTAATCTAAAAAGTCACGAGGCGCAGCGGGGCAGAATCTGCTCTCCCTCTGTATGTATGATCTTTTATGTCTGCGTTCAAGAGGACCAAATACCTCCACGGAGATAAAAAAAAATATTTTAAAAAGAAAAGGAGCAAATTCCATCAAAGTGGAGACATTTACTGAACCTCCAGACGGGGCTCGGATTTAAGAATAAAGTTAAGAATTTAAGTGATGATCATAATACAGGAGCTCTTTGATGACTGATTTAATATACCTTTTGAATAAAACACTTGATGGATGGCAGGTCTGCAACAAATGAGGGATGCGTCATCCTTTTTTCTACAGTGAGGGACATTTAAACATGAGTAATGTGTTTTGGTTGGAATATGAAGGCTTGTATCTCAAAAATGCAACAAAAAGCCGATTGAGGAGACAAATCTGGTCGTTGAAAATGTCATGAAGACGTGCAAAATGTGTGTCTCTCTATGTGAGACCCTGGAAATAACCCAACAAAGAGTCTCTTCTCTTTGGAGATATGCCTCTGAAGGCCTGTCCTCCGGTCTCACAGCCAGCTGTTTAACAGATGCACGCACATGTTCACGTGCTCTTTACTACACTGGAGGCCCGCCTACGTGCTAACATGTGCGGTTGTGCAACTTAAGTAACTTGATATTTAAACAAGCTGGTCTCTCTCAGAGTCCAAACCGCCACTTAAAAAAGTGACATGTCACATTATTAGTACTGAAAAAAAAAAAAAAAGGAAAGTCAGTGGAGTGGCAGTGAAAGGCAGTAATTTACCATAAGCCACAATGATAACTTTGGTTTCTGTGGTTACCAAAAGTGCCACTCTTCCCCAAAACCTGCTCATTCTTGTCACTCAGGGAATAAATGGAGCTGTTAGCAGTTCATCCTGGGTTTAGTTTCACTGCACCAGCGTGGTTGAACACGTGTTAGCGGATGTGCACGATTGTTTTAACACTCGTCTGCGTCTCACTTAATAAGCGTGTAATTTTTTTTTTTCCTCCCCTGCTATGTCATGCCTGCGCGTCGGTGTTGCATCGCCGAGTTAGCGCCGTTAGCTCGAAGCCGCTGAAACCGGAGCTCCTCGGTGAAACCAGCTGAGCCCCGAGAGTCCAGAAACCTCTGCCAAAACTAAAGCAGGCCAAATCCTCCTCTCTTCTTTCCCTCCTTCCACTTACTCTCCGTCTATCCTCTTCCTCCCTCTTTGCCCCCCCCACCCCCCTTTTTTTTTCCTCTTCCCCATTCCCCAAGCATGAGCAATTCACAGTTAATTCAATTTTCCCCCGGCTGGGCTCACATGGGACAGCATTGGAATTCCGGTTTGTCATGATAAAATGATTACACGGCATTGTGTTTCTCCGGGCGCCTCCCAGCGCATTTATTAGAATCTGTCAGTGTCGATGTAGATCGGCCAGCCAAAGTGCACGTCTCCGCCGCTCCTCCTCGCCACTCCGCTTCCCCTTCCCTCCCCGAAACTGGTTATTCCTTATGAAATACGTCGCTCCTGGCAGACGCATAATCTGATTACATCCGCTAGATTAAAAATATATTGAATTTTTTTCCCCTCCTCCCTCCTTCCACTCCTGTCCTCTCCTCCCCTCACGTTTTTTTTAACCCCTCTTTCTCCCTTTTCTCACCTCTCCCTCTTCTTCCTCTGCCCATACTTTCTTCTCCCGGTTATTTTATTATCTGGGGTTTGACTGATGTCAGTTCACCAGCAGAGGACCTTTTTTTAGAAAGAGATATGGGGCCAGTCACATCATCCACCCCCAGCGAGACAGATGATGATATGATGATTGATATGTTTTATCATTAATATTAAAACCAGGGTGGTAGGTCTCAGTCTCATTTCAAAAGGCTTTTCCAATCCGTCGGGAAAACACTTCTCTGAGAGGAAAACATAATCAGCGCAGTCGTGCGTCATACGCCGTTAAAAACGATATTTTGTCAAACTTTAAAGGTGCTTAAGAGGAAGCTTTTGCTGCAAAGTCGCATCAATTTTCAGAGTCACAGAACCAGACACAGTGATGCATTAAAGACGACGTATTTTAAGTGCAGTTCTCTGTTCTCCGTCTAATGAACGTCGTACTACAAGAGACAAGATGGATTTTGTGGTTGCAAAGTATTCATTAGTATGCATGACCTGCTATCGTGTGCACATGATATATGTAAAGAGTTGAGTTTGAAAATGGATGTTAAACATGCACTTCTGAGTCAGCCAGGCGAAAAAAAGGGGCCTTTTTAGCAAGTTTTCGAGTCATTTTTCTCCTTCAAAAATAAACACAAATAACTTTAAAGATGCGTTGCTTCTTTTTCGAACAAACCAAAAGCGGTTTCTTGTAAAGAGAATAAGCGATGCTGCAGCTCTTCCTGCCTTAATTTCTGCACACAAAGTAAGAAAAACTGAGACTTCTCCTGCTCTTGATGTCGAAAGTCGCAGCTTCAACATGCAGCTTTATTTTTCCGCAGCCACCCTCACCTCACATCACCCCCCCTCCTCTTTTTCTCCCCCTCCCCTCCTCTCCTCTCCTGTCTGGATAATATTACAGCTTATTATTTTTCATATTTCCATCCCTCCTTCTGCCCATACCGACCTGTCAGTCAAGCTGTCATGTGTGATTTGGAGCTGTCACTCCGGCTCCGGGTTTCGGGTGTGCGGGGGGGCTCGGTGGCTTGTTTACTGAGATGTGACTGGAGGTGTCACGCTGAATAAGCCCACCTCTCCCTCCTCGCT
>JBAJHX010000002.1:2343565-2358487 GCA_037176925.1 Amniataba percoides | reverse complement strand
ACACACACACACACACACACACACACACACACACACACACACACACACACACACACACACACACACACACACGAACAAACGTTGTGTGTTACGCGCTAATCCGCCACACAGCTGCGTCATTCCGGATCGTGTGTTTACTTCCTCTCTGCCTTCATACCACCTCCACCATCACCGCCACCGACCCCCTACAATCCCCCCATCCCACGCAAACACACACACGCACACACGTACACACACAATCACACACAAAAGAGAACTGGGCGTGTAATTTGATCCTGTGCGCTCTCCTCCTCTAATGAAGCTCTCTGGCGGTTTGACTGACACCCGGCTCGTTATTTAAGCGTCTGTTTTGGGCCAGGAGGAGGAAGAGGAGGTGGGAGGAGGAGGAGGAGGAGGGGGGGGGGGGGGGCGATAGGAAAAGTGGAAACAAGGGAGCTGAATGGGAGGGTTGAAATTGTGAGGATAGGGATGGATAAACTGACGACAGGAAATGAAAACCGGCTGGAAAGATGGAGTAGGGACGGAGGAAAAGAGGGCCGCGGGAGTCGTAGGGAGCAGAGAAAAAAGGAGGAAAATGAGAGTGGAGGGGGTGGAAGAGGGGGTGTGGAGTTCAATCCAGAGAAACCCAGAGAAAAGGAGACAGTTTGGGAGGAGTTTGCCGGAAACAGAGGCGATAAAGGGTGTGAAGGGATGGTGTGTGTGTGTGCGAGTGTGTGCATAATTGCAGGTCTTTGTGCTGATAATGTTCTTTGAAGGCATACAGCTGATAATTAGCCAGCGCGGCTCCACGGATGCCTTTCAGCATCAGTCATTATGAGCCGAAAACCCACTATTGCCTCTGACATGACCTCCTGAGAGAGGGAGGACGATGCACGAACACACACTCGAAATAAAAAAAAACAACACACACACACACAAATAGTCGCAAACAAGCGTTGATTAGTGTATGAATGGCGTCGGCTCACGAGTGGAACAGATACAAAAAGCTCTCCGAAGGCCTCAAGTTCCTCACCGGGGCTACAGGTGTGTGTGAGACGCACAAATGCACACACACTTCCTGTTTATCGTGCCAGACACACATAGACAGCGGAGGCTATAATTACAGGGATCCGCACAATGTGGCGTCCCGGTACGCTGCGTCCGTTATTGCCTCCCCGGTTGCCACATGACAACGGCGGCGGTCCCTTGCTGGCTGCGGTGGCTGCTCGGTGCGGCGCCTCTGGCCCCGCCTCCTCCTCTCAGCGTTCCCACATCTGAATATTTATGAGACGGGAACAAGGCTCGCTGCAGTCGGAAGACACTGGCTGGAGTATTCTCTCTGTCTCGCCTCTCTATCCTCTCCTCTCCTCGGCGGTGACAGTTATCAGTGTTAAAGGCTCCTTCCTGAGCTCTAATTTATCCCCCAGTGAGAAAATGTCCGACGAGTAGCTGCAGCCTGGAAGACGCGCCGCTTCTGGAAAACGCTCGCAGTCAGCATAACCTGCGAAAAATGCCACGTCACTTGACAAACCGAAAGGAATTTTCTCATTTTTTGGTCCTTTTTTGGCATCAGAATTTTCATGCCAAAAAAAAAGAAAAAGCGTGATGATTTTGCAAAAGGCAGATTTACATGCAAACGTTTCACGATGAACCCGTGCATCCAAATCTCCAAATCAGACTTTGTCTCGAGGGAGAAAGAGGAGAAAAATCTCTTCTTCCTCCTCTTCTCTCTTTCTGTTTGCTCACAAAGTGCAAACTGTTTTGGGAGCGTATTTTCATCCCCAGTCTCGTTTGGCCTTGCAGATTGTGCCACAGTTGCACAGGTTTTGAGATTCCTCCTCCCTCGTGAGGTCGAGGGTCTGCTTTTTCTGAAACCTTCGTCCCGGCTCAGGCGTCGTCGTGTAACTGAAGCGTGGACGTCGGGCCTCCGACTCTCCTCAAACAGGGATGGTTCAGATTATTTGTCACACATCTTGCAGATGTGTTTTGCCAACCAACAAACTTCTCTTGGATTTTTTTTAGTTGACAACACAACACAGGAGAAGAAAAAAATAAATAAAACAAGAAAAGGACTCTGTTTTATTTTTGCATCTGAGCAGGGATCTCAAAACCTGAACAGGCAGCTCCAGAACTCATAAAACTACAAGAGGAAATCTGCTGTTTGTGACCCTTTGCAAAGCAGCTTTTTTCCCCACCTGTCCTCGGGATTTAAACCATCACACACACACACACACACACACACTCGTTTTTCTGTGAACTGTCGCAGAAGGAGAAGCAGGATTGAAATTCTCTTCGGGTTTTTAATTGTGGGGAGGCTGCACTGGTGTCATGCTCACTGTTCATCCATTTTTCATGTAAACACATGAATTATGAAGAACTGCTAATGAAGGGGAGGGACGGGGGGCTGTTGGGTAAGGGTGGGAAAATGGGGGGGGTCTACAGAGAGCTGGGTGGACGTTCAGACGTCTTTTCTCCCTTCGGTTCTTCACAATCTGTCTCTTCTCTCTCAGGAACGTTTTTCTTTCTCTCTGAGTGACACAGGTTCAATTTGTGGACAAGAGCCACACACATACACACACACACACACACACATATATACACACACTCTGGGTGGCAGGTGAACATACAGTGGCTCGGGAGGGGCTTACTTCTTTGTGTGTGATTCAGACCATTGACCTGGAACACATTGGGCACTGAGAGAATAAAAAACTATTACACACACACACACACACACACTACAGGTCTCTAAGCTCAGAGCATTTATTTCTGCTGTTTTTGAGTCATCACATTAAACTTATAGTTTGATAATTATTTTTAACACTCATTCACTTTTGTAGTTTTTATGTCATATATGTTTGATTTTTATTTTGTTGAATATAATTAAAGTATTTATATTTGTTATTAGTCATCTTTGTTTTTAGTTATTCATTATTCCACTTATTCTCCATGTGTGTGTGTGTGTATGTATGTATACATATTTTCATGCACTGATAATGTTTATTTTTGGTATTTAATGGGTAATATTTATATTTTATGGGGGCATTTGTTCTTTTGCAAGATGGCGACAGCGATGTTGATGGTTATCCGTTAAATAACCATGGTAACCTTACCGTCGTTATCAACTACGCATCCTGACTTTGTTCTGCCGACGTTGACACACACACACACAGACACACACTTTGTCACATCCTCCATCCTCCTGAACACACTGCCGGTGCGGGAGGAGACTCATCCGAAACCACCATCGCTGCACAAACACACAAACACATACACACTCACAGCAGCGTGCCCCAGGGTTTTCTGGGATAGTGGAGTGTTTTCTCTTCCAGCTGATGCTCTCCGAGGTGGGGGGGGTGGTGGTGATGGTGGAGCTGAAGTCGTGGGTGTGTCTTCTTCACATTCCAGCGCCTTCCTGAAACAACAACAACAATTATTTTTAACACGTCGTTTCTTGTTGTCGTACTTTCGCCCGTCCTGATTGCGTGAACTCGAACCCGGATTGTCGTAATTAATCATTACCGCGGTAATTTCGAGGCGTTTGTGTGATTAAAGGAACAATACGCTGGTTATTATTATACCTCTCTCTGCAAATACAAACCTTCGACAACAAGAGCGCGACTTGGAAAAAGATCTTTAGACGTGCTGCTCAGTTTCATTAACACAACACTCATTTGTGTTTTTCTGTATTTAGGCACACATGCACACCTCTTTTTGTGTGTGTGTGTGTGTGTGTGATGCAGCGGGAACTCGGTGTGACGTTTTTTTCTTTTTTTTGTGATTTTTTTTTCTCCCCTTTTTTTTTTTTGTTGAGAGGCTCCAGATGGCTGAGAGACAGGTGAGCCAATTAGCGAGTCTCACTACACAGCAACATCATCACACCGGCGGAGCACGACAGCCAAACACACACACACATGCACACACATAACTAAGCACACACACACACACAAAACATACCAACATTCCTCATGACACGGCTGCGGTGTTAACATTACCGCCATGACGCTCTGATGTGTCTTTCAGTCCGTCAATGCGCCATCACGAGCACGCTGACGTCGCCGTGGATGCGAAATTGATTTTACAACATGTAACGATGTCGGGGAATGATGACAAATGATCCTCTAATTTCGGCTGATCATCGCGGCCGACGTACAGCGCCGGCTGCCTATAGCGCGGCCCATTATGCATGTAATATACGACCCAGAAAACAGGCATAATGGGCAGATTTGAATTGATTTGCTTGTGTATTCATTTATTTTCAAGGAGCCAAAAATATTTCAGCGAGCACTCGCCGATGTTCATTATAATTCTAATGAAGTCGAAATCTTCACAAAAGGGGGAGAGAGCGGCAGGAAGACAGCAAAGAGTCTAAACACAACAACAACAACATCCCTCTATTCCTCCCATCGTTCTCTCTCTTTATCCCTCTTTTTTTTTCTCCCTCTCTCGCGTCACATCTTTCGCTCTATTTCCGTGCTGAGCGGCTGAGCGGCAGACGCAGAAAATGCAGGTTTTGCCTTTAATGAGCCATCAGCCTCTGTGCTAAACACTCACACCTGACCCCCGCGCACACTCCTCCTCTCCCGGCTTCTATGTATGTAAACAATACCTATATGCACCCATATGACGCAACACACACACACACACACACTCATACTTATTATTTGGATGGCTCCTGTTTGTTTGTGCATTTTTCTTTTTGTTAAGGGATAATTGAGCAGCCCTGACGGCCGCTTTCCCACCTAATGGAAGGGGACAAATTAATCTCCCTGTGCTAATGTCTGCAAATGGAAAAGGACCACTCCTGCCACCTCCGTGCTCAACCAACCTGCCGTGAGTGAGGGAGTGTGTCAGGACGACACAAAGCGCCGTCGTATCTGATGATGGACGTGACGCAGCTTGTTTGACTAAAAATATTCTCAAATTAGAGTTGCTGTGTTTTTTTTTAACCAGTCTTAATCAACAAAAGATGCAAACACAGTTGTGTGTGTGGTGGCCCAACAGAGATGTGAGAATATGAAGTCTTTGAAACAGTAGGTAGCAGTACGCAGGGACTTATTTCCTGGTCATGTCCTGCAAAAATATGAATGCACCTGCAAATGTCAAAGTCCTCGGGGATGCACTGATCCGATCCACAGCGCTGGCCTGATGAAGTGGATGCGGTATTGGACTTGATGCAGGGAAAAAAGCAACAACATTAAAGGTACTTTCTTCATCAATGTCTGAAATTTACCCCCAGAAATCTTCTTGTGGCTTTACGCAAGAAAATTGCTTCCAGAAAAGCGTTTTTTTCCCATTCGGAAGATCGTATTGGTGCTCTGTAGACACTTTGAGTTGAGCTGTCGAGATCAGTATCATTGATCGATCGTACAGAAAAGATGTTGACTTGCCGACTGTGCTTCTCTAGATACGTAAAATACGATGGCAGCAAACAGAAGTCATAAAGAGATTTAAGTCCTGGTGCAGACGGAGGGCTGTGAGGTGTACTTCAGGTGCTAAAGAGGTGGATTTGCTGCCAACTGCGATAAAAGATATAAATTTTAAAAAGTAGGTCGGGCTCCAGATTGGCTTTCAGGGATCCCTCGTCATTCATTTGTTTCTTACTGCTCTAAAATCTGAACTATTTTCAACTTTTCGATGTCTCATGTTCAGATCTGATAAAAATCCCACAACAGTTCAGCATAAATAGCACAGCTGCAGGCGAGTCTTATAACCACACACCCCAAATATCTAATTACACTCGTGCTTTATGACACTGTTGAAACCACGAGCAAAATGTTGCTTGTGCCAATGGCGGCAGCTTACAACGCACTTTAACAAGACGTGATCGAAACGATTTAAAGACAGCGCCGCCTTTCGCTCTACAACAACAAAAAAAAGATGCACTATAATAACTAATTAGCAGCAGCAGGCACTAAAAACGAATCGATCACTTGTGGGTGGTTTCTGCTGGTTATCGCCGCCTGTTCGCTGAGTTCACAATTGAACGGCTCAAACACCTGCGCGGCGTCGGGCCGACTGTTCCCTGTTTGGATGTATACGTGATGTTTTGTGGAGGAAAGCCGGGGTGGGAGGCCCCGGGTGAATGTCATCCTATTTTCCCATCTTAATAGCTCCATGATCCTGCAGCCCGCTCTGCCTCCCATAAGCCCTTTCCTGTGGATGACCTCCAGGGAAGATTGTGTTGCCGCCGTTGGAGTACAGAGGAGTTGATTACGCGGCGGTGCCGGGGCTTTGTTCTAAGCATATGCCCGTCCTTGGCTTTAGAGAGAGAGCGAGAGAGAGAGAAAAGAGACAGATGAAGAGGGAGAAAAAGACGAAGGAGAGGACTCTTATCTCTCCCTCGGGGTCTTGCGTCCTTTCATTCCAGATTGTCTCGGTGACCTTTCTGGCCCCGCCCCGGTTCATCCCGAAACCCCTCCGCCGCCTCGCTTGTTTACTGTCCCATAATGACATCGTCAGCGGCAACAATACGCCCGCTTATCGCGAGGTGTCGGCCGCCACAATGGCTGAATGGCGGCGTAATGGAAAGGCGAATTCCTCCCGTTGTCATCTTGAAGTCTTTGGAGGCGCTCTCCTACTTGGCCGTGTGTGCCGGTGAAAGATAAGATGAATTCTTCATATCGCGGGCTGATTGCGGAATCTTGTATCTAATGCAATTTTTATTTCTCAACCCCCCCTCCCCTCCTTTTCCCCCCTTTTCTTTTCAAACTGCAGAGTCAAGCATTTTTTTTCTTCTTCTCTCTTTGGGGAAAAAAATCTAAATAATTTATCTGTGTTTTGGTGCATTTTTCCCCCCCTCCTGTACTTAGAGGGAGAGAAATGGAACAGAGACAGACAGGAGGAAAGGCAGATGAGAGTGTTTTTTTTTTTTTTCTTGAATGGGATGAACGTGAGCAGCATGCTGAGGAGAGTAAGAAAAGGGAGCGAAGGGTGGCGGGAGGAGGAGGAGGAGGTAAAGGGAGCGAACCCTTCGCTCGGCTCTCGGCTGGAGAGGGGCCAGAGAGGAGCCTGCAGACTTTGGTAATCCCTCTTTTATTAATGTGAAGCCAAGCTCAGCAGAACACGAGCTCACAGACATAACAGAGCCGCTCGCAGCTGACTGTCTTTGGGCCTCTCTTACATGTAGATCTGCTGCAACAACCGGCCGGCGTCCCGTCCAGTTCCGCCCCCCCCCGTCCTGTTCGCCAGGCCGCTAAACCAACCAGTCAATTAAAGCGGCGTTCGGGCGTTCAGGCCGGCACTTCCGCCCGGCGAGTCGAGCTCTCGAGTCTTTTGATCCCGCTCGGGTCCCGGCCTTGGCACACACTCACACACAAAAAAAGCATCCTGCGTCCTCGCTTTAGCCCTGCACGTTGCCATGACAACCCCCCTTACATCACTCAGTGCCCCCCATGTAGCCAATGGGCATTGACCTTTCGCTGTCAGAGCGTGTTAGGGAGCGGGAGATACAGAGAGAGAGGGAGAGAAAGATGAGCAGAGAGAGAGAGAGAGAGAGAGAAGCAGGCGCTCGCCGGAAACAACAAACACAAATAGGTCATTAAATTGTAAACACAGTTTAAAAGAGACAAGAGGCCGCTCAGTTTTGAGCCGTGGCCTCAAGTTACCGCGATGTCGGCGCCGTGAGTTTGTGGGGTTTCCTCCCCGCGAACGACGAAAAATGTCTTTCAGAGAGGTGCGATGTCACCGCTCGGTGAAAAACAGAGGATAAAAATGTGGGGAAAAACAAGGATTTATTTACATTCGGCATATTGCAAACAGGGAGCTTCCGGCTGGCGCCGGTCGGCCCTCCCCTGCAAAGCCCCGAGCTGCTGGCTCTGGCAGACGCCGCCATATGTTCGCCGACGGTAGGCCTTCAGCTCAGAGGCGGGGAGCAGGTTCAGAGACGGATACAGGCCTTGACAGAGGTCCACACTGGAAGAAATGAATTTAAAGGAGTGTGTAGAAGCACTCCGGACGGGATCACACTGAAACAGATTAAGTTTGAGCGTTTTGTTGTTGTTGTTTTTTTTTTATGTATTTGATTTTTATTCTGCAAATTCAGCCCCTTTGGCTTGGATCTTTTAAACATCCTGTGACCTGTGAGTATCAGAATATAAAGTTCTGGCTTTTATTTAAATCTTTAAGGATGTTTTGATCAGATAAATGTTTGAATTTAATAAGACAACACAACTTGACCAGTAGGATGTTTTCATCTGATTCTACGTATTCCCACTGTTCAGGGTATCTGTGGTGTGTAATGTACTTTGTAGACTGACGTAGCTCCTCGGTGTATACGAGCTGCAGCCCGTGTCAGAAGCTTCACACGTCAGCAGTGTTTTGTTGGCATTCAGAAATCACGGTGGTGATGTCGGGGGAAAAAATGCACGCGACTCGCTCCTGTTTACTTCTCCATCTGACATGCAAAAAAAAATAGTCCAAAGGGCAAAACAATGCAGGCTGCGTCGCTTAGCATCACGTCATACGACACGCTGGGTGGAGGAAGGAAGCAAGGTGTGTCAGAGGGCGCGAGACAGTTCAAAGAGGAGCGACGGTGATCAGTTTGACGCCTTTCTGCTGCACTGTGTTGTGAGATTACTCCAAAGATGTTCACGTTTTAACACTGGGGGTTGTGAACTTAAGTTTTTCCATTTCCTGTGGGCGGAGCATGGCAGAGTTTTGATGAAATGGAGTTTAACTTGCATCAGCTCGCAACTGCATCCAGGACGGGATGATCGCAGCCGATAAAACAGATGTGTCTGACGCAAAAAATCCCATCTGGTGCAGCTTTAATAAGCAAACGTCTGCAGAAATAAGAGCGACTGTCTGCACGTGTAACAAATCATCAGTCATCATTGTCAAAAACTCGATTAATTGCGTGTGTTAATTTGAAAGCATCGTCCTGTGTTCGCTGTATGCACTCAGCTTTCAGCGCCATAAACAGTGATCAACGTGTGACCAGCGGCCGCAGCATCTGTTTGAATCGAGGAAACGCGTGAGATGATTACATCAAGAGTGCCGTCGAGCTCTGCGGCCTTGTTTTTGTGCTCTTATTCGCCTCTTTATTGCTGACGCGCTCGCCATGCGTCAATATTTGTCACCGCGGCTCGCCCGCCATCGGTTTTGGCTGGAAACAGAGTGCGACGAGAGGGCCGATCCGATTTGAATGGTAAACAGCAGAGGCGGAAATGGGTAATTAAGTTAGAAGTTAGCAAAAGTGTCTGCTGCATTTTAATGGCGATGGCCCGTGCGCGGCGGATAATTTAGGATTTCAATTGTTGTTGTTTTCAGTGAAATGCAGGTGTTTTGTGAAGACAGACGATTTTGCCCTGTATGCCAAACATTCTAATGAACCTCACGTACAATCCATAATTTTAACTATCCCCCACCTGCCAGCCAGCCGCACACACACACACACACACACACACACACACACACACACACACACACACACTCTGAGTACACAAACAGGCATAGGCAAAGTACCCTCACACATACACACAATATGCACTAATGAAGCTGTTCTCTTCTCCTCTCTTTTTCGTTCCTGGCTCGGTGAAACATGCATAAATCATAATAAACAGAGAGATGAATTTTTAATCAGCAGCTCCCTGCCTGTGTCTTCAGCCCAGCCTCCTACGGGGAGGAGACGCTGTGATGTGCCAGGTATATGGAGCAGGATCTGGCAGCGCCTCCTTCGGGAGGGCTGCTCACTGAGACATGCCTGTCTGGGCTGCCGTCTTCTCGGGCGCGATCCGCCGGACCGGGCCGCCTCTCTGGAGACGAGGACCGGCTGAAACAAGTGAACTTGCAGGAGGCTCAGGCCCAGATAGTGCAAGGTATCAGAGGAGGAGGAGGAGGAGTCGGTGATGTTCGAGGCTGCACAAGTCAGTCACAGTCAGTCACCTGTTGGAGTCATTAAAATGCACGGGCATAAATAATGTACTTATGTATTTATTCAGTTGGGCACTAAAAGGATGTGAAACTCAACAATACAGCTCATCTTTATAAAATGCATTTTTAATTTTTTTCATATAGATTTATTTTTGTATTTATTTTGTCAGGGGAACTCAAGTCTTTTTTTAGTTTTTTATCATTATGTTAATAGATTTTGCATTTCACTTTGTTATTTATGAACTGGCGAGATGTGAATAGATTTTAATATAGCTGTCTTTTACTTTTATGAATTTTGTAGATTTTCTAGCGGCGCCAGAAAGCATTCATTTATGCTTTTCCTCTACATGATAGCCCAACACCTGAGCCTCACTACTAAAACACCATTTTGAGGCGGCATGATGTGATTTCACCAGATTTTATGCATAAACCAAATCTATTTTTAGAGATTCATACCAAGACTTGTAGGTATTTAATCTTCCAGGGGTCTGAGCAGGTTTTCAGAAAGGTTTAATTTAGTCTTTTATTGCATGTGAGCTTTTTTTTTCTCGTGACTGTTTGCTCAATATTTGTGGAGAGCTTTTGTGATTTGGAGAAGGCTTGTTTAATGGTCAATCAAAACACCAAGTCCAGTCGGTTTCCTCTGATTTCACCACAAATCAAACGTGTTTTTTGTGAGAAAATGAGCTGCAGGCAGTGATTGGAGGTTTTGCATCCCTGTGACAAACTAATATCTTGTTTTTGGGATCCTCTCTTTTAATAAACCCCAAAAATTCAGTGCATGCTTGACTTGTTGAACCCTTTCCAAAGGTTCAATATAACTTTACTATGATGTACACGATTTATTTACCTCATAAAAACTTCATGAAAAGATGGCAGAGCTGAGTTTATTTTCCTCTCCGTCTGGGGCTCTGCGCTCACACAAGCCCGGGCCGAGCCGTGCCAGAAACACAGCCATGATGTGCAGTAAACATGAAGAGCGGGCATTGTCGGCGTGGCGCCGTGCCGGACTGGGCCGGGCCTCCGGCGGGGCCGCGCAGGCAGTCCAGAGCTGGACCGGGGCTCGGCTGTTCCGGGGCTGTAGTATTAGACTCAAATAGGCCCACAACATAACAACATGAGCTGAGCTGTCACAGGGGATTACTTCAGCTAGGCAAGCCAGCGGGGTCTCCACTGCTCTGCTGCTCGACCAGAGAGAGCGAGAGAGAGAGAGAGATGGAGCGGTGGAGGGGAAGGGGGGGTTAGCAGGGAGGGAAAAAAAGGGGAACGACAGCAGAGGCTGAGAGGAACAAGGCGAGAGATAGGGAAGCAAAGAGGCGGCTTGTTGAAAAGACTGGCAGGCAGTGAAAAAAAGGGGAAGGAGGACAAAAAAAAGAGGACAAAAGAAAAAGCAGAGGGGGGAGAGAATTAAAAAAATAATAATAAAAAAGAGGAAGAGTGCAGCTTGTTGCTCGATTGGCTTGTAATGCTGGAGCACTCGTCCGAGCCGGGCTTTGTTGGGGGAGTGTGTGTCGATGCTGCATGCTGCCACCCCCCCCTTCCTCCTCCTCCTCTTCCTCCTCCAGGATCGGTGAGGACGGACGAGCTGCTGCTGAGGTACACACACACACACACATCTGTGCGCACACACACACACGTGGTCGCCCATTTCTCTGACCCAGTTGCTGCGTCCCTCTCGGGGGGGTTGTTACGCTCACGGTGAAGGTGTGACGCTCGGTTTTGCATCAACGAGGCTTGTGAGTAGTTTTATGTGAAGCAGGAGGGGGAGGGGCTAAAGAAAGTCAGGTGCTGGCTCGGTCCTTCATTCGACAGGTCTTTCCTGCAACTGTTTGCACAGTCGAGCGTAACATCAGTGCTTGTACTTCTCCTTTTCTTTTTTTTTTCTTCCTGTTTTCCCTCTCGGTCTTCCTCTCTGAGCATATGAAATATTAGGAAGTACAATCCGACTGACAGGCAGCACTATTTTTCTTCCTGCTTTTAAATTAAATATCTGGCGGTTCGGTGTCACTCACCTTTGACTCTGTGGATACATCCAAGTTTTTTTATTTATATACAGTATTTATCATACAGCTGTGTGTTTGCCCTTCAGCTGATTTACATTTCGGTATTATTCCACCCACACAGGCATGAATATGGATCGCCGTGTTCTTTATCCTCTCCTTGGTGTCAGGAGGATCTCGTGGTGTCAGTGCTTATGAGATTCTGACATCCTAAAGTTCCTGAAAACATCATTTTCTCAGTACTTACAATAAGCTGGTTAATTCAGGAGACTTTTCTGCAGTACTTTTTTTATTTTTTAATAAAATTATGTCACGTATTTCCATGCACTGAACATTTAACAGTATAATACATTTGGCCTTTTTTTGGTCACTTGACTTAGTTATCATTCAGTTTCATTTTTCTTCTTACTTTTAAAGATAATCGTTCCTTATTTCAACTCATAAGGCTGCAAAAATCTTCCAAAAAACACACATTTGCGGGTGTCAGTGGGGTTTGTTTTATGGCTCTGACTGTTTAAAAAGGAAAGAGAGATGGATGGGACGCTCTCAGTATTAAGACCAGAGGCATCCACTCGACCGAGGCAGGATTTGACATTTTTCATGACGACTAACGGTGCCTGAATTTGCGTCTTTGTTAGTTATTTATTCTCATTCATTCAGGCCTGTCTCATTTATTTTCCACACAAACAGGATAGGTGGGTGTAGGGGGGCAGGGGATGATGGATGAGGAGGGGTGATGGAGAAACGTCTGCTGTTGTTCTACATTTTTGAAAATTGGGATAAAAAGAGAGGAGGAGGAGAAAAAAACGGCGGTGGGTGAACTTTTTCCTCTCCCTCCGCTCTGTTTTCCATCTCTTTTGAAAACTACATATTTTTATTTTAAAGCTCCCATTACAGATACCCCACCAGTCACAATTTGTCTGAACGCCCCTCCTGTTGCATAAAAGATTGAGACAAGCGTCTGCAGCGCACCTGATCATGAAAAACAGTCATGCTGGGGTTGACTTGTTTTGCAATGAGTGAACATATTTCATTGATGTTTGCAGGTAGTAATTTATTGCACCATAATTTACTGACTGAATCGGTGAATGCTTCATTGGGTGACAAATGAAACTGCTTTTGAGGCATGCACTTCATTTGCAATTTCCCGATGAAAAATATGACTTTGAACGGTTTCTGCATCAAGCGGTCGCTTCGAGCGGGGAACACGGGGGAAATTTTCCAGAGGTTTAGCCCCGCGTGCAGGACGGCGGAGTGACTGTCGTCGGGTTTTGAGGTAACGGCGCACATCAGAGGAGAACGACTTTGTGGAGTAAAAGTGCTCAGCGCAGCAGAAGTAAATAAGGCGTCGTGCATTCAGAGAGATTAAAGACGCAGTCATTGTTTTGGGTCTGTGCTCCGACGCGCCGGATACCAAATGGAACAAAGCTGTGTGGGTGAAATGCTGATTTTCACCTTCAGTTTGAGGGTCTTTGCGTCCACAATGGTTGAACAGTGTAGCCCTTCAGTTTTAGGACAAAGCAGCAGCAAGAATACTTTCTTTTCTGGAATATATAAAGAAAACTGATATAAAATGAAAGACAGTGGTTCAGCTGGGAAGCCATCGTGTTTTTGCTGATGTCACCTGGTCACTGTCTGAAAAGGATTCAACACCAAATCTTAAAAGTGATGAGTTTTTAAAGTTTATTGGAACTTGTTCAATTAATTGCTTTACCTTAAAATGACCGCGTTCAGTGCAGCTTCACTTTGTGATGTTTGCACGATGGCGGCTGCAAAGTGCACGAACGCTGATTTTACAGATCGGCTTTCACTTTCAGCACCTTTCAGGCTGTTTTTGTGGCTCTGAAGGGAGATTTATAAGGGGAGGATAAGAAAAAAAATGCTTTAGTGACAGTTTGGTATCTGGGCTTTGGCGAGGCGACTGGAAATGTTTAAGCTTGCATTACAAACCGTGGGGGTGCAGAGTTTGAAAGATGTGGCATGCACCGGGCGGGCAGGGAGAGGTCTAACAAAAGTAAGCCATCAAGTTGCATCAAAGGAAGTGCAGGATCCGAAGTACTCTACCAGGGACTAAAAGTCAGAATATCTGATCCTCTGCTGCTTCGATTTTGACAATTCTTGTTAAATCCGTTTCTCGCGGGTCCCCCGACTTTGTGAAAGTGAAACACTCGGAGCGCTCTCTCACAGTTGGAGCCTCAGAGTCACCGTTTCACTTCAGATCCAACATGCTGATGTGCAGGAAAAAGACTTTCCTGTATGTGCGGACGTAAGGAAGCAGGCCAAAGAAGTTTGGTGAAAGTGGAACTAATCGACTCCTGAGAGTTGATATTAGTCATCTTTTGCTCCACTCCCCCTCTTCCCTCCTCCTGTCCTTTGGGTGTGATAGCTAAACCAAGCGTCCCCTCCCACTCGCCCTCCACAGTGCGCCCGTCTAATGGTGTGAGGGACGTTAATCCTCTATTACAAATATGACCGTTAGTTTAGACTCACTGCCTCTCCTTACCATTTCCCCAGATGGGTCAGGGAAATGGGCGTTAATGGGCCTCCACCCCCTCCGCCCCCACCCCGCCCCGCCTCACCTCCCCTGATCCTTTTTTCCCTGGCCTTCTTGAATCTGCTAAACCAGCCGTCGCGGCGACGGGAGCGCACCTCGTCTCTGCTACAACGATTTAATCTGCCGAGCACCTTTTCAATCAAAGAGTGTCAGGCGGGGCCGCTCTCGACACGACTCTAATACAATGCATGGACACACACGTACAGGAAGTGGAGGCTGAGGGAGGAGGAGGGGGCGGTGCAGATACTCGCACACATGCGCACACCCCCACCGCAGCCGCAGATCGATACTCGCAATCATCCAGGTGACAATGGGCGCAGGTTTATCGTCTCCTGATTCGCACCTTGCTATCATCAGGTACATGAAATGTGTGAATATGTGCGTGAAATGAATTGAAATGGGTGTGAAAGTGCATCTATTTGCAGGCGGATGCGTATACACCTCCCTTTGTGTGTGTGTGTGTGTGTGTGTGTGTGTGTGTGTGTGTGTGTGTGTGTGTGTGTGTGTGTGTGTGTGTGT
>JBAJHX010000002.1:2317978-2335447 GCA_037176925.1 Amniataba percoides | reverse complement strand
AAGGCGAATGGAGCAGCGGAGGAGGAGAATGTGACAACTGCTGGATGCGGACTGAGAGTGCGCGGCTGGATACGCGCTGCCTTTTTGGAGAGGTGGTGTTGTTGGAGGAGCAGGAGGAAGGTGTGGGGGGCAGAGAAGAAGAAGCAGAAGAAGAAGAAGAAGAAGAAGGAGCAGGAGGAGGAGCAGGAGGAGCGGGAGGAGGCCTCGGCTCTTGCACCTGTCCCTCTCCGTCTCCGCCAGGCGCAGTTTGGGCGACGCTCCTTTTTATTTATCAGGCAGGACGCGCGGCGGGCGGAGGCGCACACACACACACACACACACACACATACTGTACCCTCACACACACACACACACACACACAGGGCAGGCAGGCAGCAGGCAACATGACTTCATCCTACAATCTGGATTTTCTGCCCGATATGATGGTGGAGAGCCGGCTGCTCGTTCCCGGAGACAGACTGTGAGTTCTCCTCCTGCTTTGTGATGATCACGTTATTTATTTATCTGTGTGTGTGTGTGCGTGCGTGTGTGTGGTTTGGACTGTCCTGAAAAGCAGCTGACCGACGCTGAAAAGAGAGAGAGAGAAAAAAAGCTGGAAACGAGGTCAGAAAAACGCGATTTTTTTTTAGTTCTTAACATCCGACGATGATAAAAATAAAAAATGCACAGAGAGAGAAAAAGAGAGAGAGAGAGGTGCTGGCCGTTATCAGCCACAGACAGGATGGTGATGAATGAACGCCATTATTGGGGAGGGAGGGGGCGAATTAACGCGAATAAACCGCGACGCCGTATCATCATCATCCTCCTCCTCCTCCTCATCCTCAGCATCCTCATCAGAATCAGCATCAGCATCTTCTTCCTGCCGCACGTCCCCAGATTGTTGTGACAGCATCAGCTTCTCATTAAAACACAGAGAAAATAAAAAAAAGAAATAAAAGAAAGAAGGAAAGAGGGGAGGGAAGTTGATTGGCAGCAGCCGCCCATCATCATGGTGTCTCTTGGTGGGACCAGCCGGCTGTTTTTGGAGAGGTGTGGATGGATGGATGGATGGATGGATGGATGGATGGATTGGGGAGGGGGCATCTTACCATGCTGGGGCAACATGAAGACCACAGAACAGATTCTCTCTGTTATCTGGAAGAGGAGGAGGGGGGGGGGGTGATAATGATAGTGATAATAATGAAAGGGTGTAAGAGGGGAGTGATGGGAGTCACATGAGGCTGATTTTCCATCGCAGGCGCAGTGAATTGGGGGGGTTAAGAGACAGAAAGCACACAGGAACGCGTGGATGAGTGCTGTCCCGTGGGTTTCAATTGGATTTGCTGTAATTCAGTTAAACTCGGGAATTTCTGGAGCAGAGACAAAGGGAGGTTTTCATCCCCACATCATGCGTTTTTTCTTTTTTTTCCGCTGTGCATGTCCCACTTATGTCCCCTCAGCTCACAGAGCCCAGTTGTTGATGGATCATGTCCCTTTTATTTATTTTTTTCTGCAGCTGGGAAAGATGTATGCTGTGCTGTAGATTTTCCTTTCATCTCCTCATGAAGGTTTATTTAGTTATTTATTTTACATCAGTGTGCATGTCGGGATGCTCCACTTAACTTCTGGTGACTCATGGTGTAAAAAAAGGGGGGGCGTAGTGAAGTGTGGATGTATGCAGGACGTTTTACTGCTCAGATATCACAACCCTTGCAGATGATGGTGTTTCTCCATTAGACGGAGACCACAGACATCATAGAAACGTGGAAATAAAGCCACACACGGATGCTTTAAGTCTCTTAGGACGTCACTGTGAAGTCTTTAAAACAAAACATACCCACAATATAGAAAGAAATATATCCTATTATTGTAAAAATATGAATAGAAATACTTTTTTTGGATGTTTAAATGTCATAAAAATGAGCCATATAAGAATTAGCTAGCCAAAAAAACATCATTACAGTACCACTGAGGAACTGTAATCCCATTATTTACTATTCTAATATCATAAAGAGAGCACCATAATATCATGCATAGTATTAGTGATGACTCACTTTGATAATATGACACAAATATTGTGGTCATGTACATTAAAAAAAGCCACAGGCACGCGCTATACGATAATAGTTGTGGTGAATTATGGAGATGCCGTCTGTTTTTGCCTTCAGGGGACACAAACCGGACAGAAACAGATCAGTGTTTCATGTTACGACTCTGCGTTGACCCCTGAATTTCTCCCAGTTTTCCACCGCGGTGATGTGAGGCCCGGGGCGCGCACTTTGCCCCGCAGAGTCCCCCCCCCCCTCCATCGACTCCCTGTGTAGTCCATTACCCTGATGCTGCAGCGATGAGACGGCGCTCTCATTAATCAGCGTCATCGGCTCCCCTTTTGCCGGCCGCCCTCTCCTCTCTCGCCCCACCGCGTGTTTTGCATCACCGGTTGCGATTGTGTATGTGTGTGTTTGTGCGTGTGTGGTTGTTGTGGTGGTGTATTCATGAATAATGTGTGTCAGACGGGCCTATCTGTGCCCTCTTACCCAGCCGCTGAGGAGGCGGACAGGTTGAAGCATAAAGCGCTTATGGAGATGACACTTTGTATTTACGCGAACACGCCTCTCGAGCTCGGCCCGTTTAGCTCGCGAGGGCTTTCTCCCGGGGATCCTTTGATTTAGCTGTTTGTGTCGCCACGTTTAAGCGCCTTAGATATATATTTCCTGCAGCGAATGTCCGAAAATTTGCATTCACGCCGACCCACTCTGCCCCTTTAACTTCCTTTCTAACGCTCTGGAAACTTCCTGATCTCTTACCAGGCTGCCTTCCCCTTTTCCAGGCCTTCCTGCAGCGAACCCCCCCCCTCCCTTGTTGTCGACACTGACAACATCAGACTTGACAAATATTAGCTGAGATCATATGAGGGCTAAGTGGAACTAACAGTCTAATCTCTTTCCATCCAGTCGCGTCAGGGATGGGAACGTTAACGTAAAGTGAGAGAATCAGGAAAAAAAATAAAGCAGGACCCCCCCGGCTCTGCCCTTTAGTTTCCATTCTGACTCTGAAGCCTACAGGCGGGTCACTCTCTGGGAAATATGTGACCCCCCTCACCTCTTTTTTTTTTTTTACTCTACGCGTCGAATTAAAGCTCTGTCACATCCAGAGGTCGCTATCTGCGACGAGTACAACGTGTGCGGAGGAAGACGGCGAGACGGGGGCTCGCGATGACGCCTGAAAAACGCCACATTCCTGCAAAGTGTGTACACAGCCCCCCCACATACAGACATGACCCAGAGGCTTCTTCTCTCAGAGGGAAAATGTCCCGACCCCCCCCAATCCACCCACTCATCCCTTCACTTCCCCTTCCTAAGCCGGAGAGGACACAAATCATGAGCCCAACAGCTGAAAGGGCCTCGTGACGGACAACATAAGGTTCTCATGAGAAATGTATGCTATGTAAGCGTCTGTTTAGATGGTTGGAGGGGGGGTTGGGATGGACTGACTGCAGAGTTTTAAAGGGAGGGGCGATAAAAAGGCTCGTCTGTTCAGTATAAACTCAGCCAAAAACCACCACTGATGTTTAAAAGTTATTTCTGAAAAACCTTCAGCATCACACTCATCAAAGCCTCCAAAACAGCGTTTGATCAAAACCCGCCAAATTAACTTAATAAAACCCGTAAAAATAGTTCAGATTTAAACACGCTGCTTTGTTCGTTAGCGGATGCTGATCTAAATGTCACTTTAGAGGAAAGCGCAATCTGGTGATCACAAAATTTGTGAAAATCAAACTTTTCCTACAGATCAAATAGAAAAATTGAAATAGCATTTGTAGATTTTTTTCCCCCAATCATCTATATTTCTAGACAAACACTCAACCTCGACAATCCTGCTTCTTAGAAAATAGGATTTTGTCCAATGATGTATTTCTTGCAACGTCATCCAAAAAAATAAGAAAAATGCATCTATACTTTTGCATAAAATCCAACAGAAAAAGTGCAGTTCTTTGCTCCAATAAGAACCAAACAGTTTGCAGGATCTCTGTGTGTCTGATGCAGATAAGTTCAGGTTAAGAGGTCAAGAAGAAATGAAAGAAAAAGTGCATCTTAACAGTGATGTAGAAGGTGGATGAGGTGTTGTGGTTTTGTTTGGATGATCAAATGGATGCATGGAAGCGCAAAAGGAGAGGTAGAAATACCAGGATGAAGCGCTCGACTCCGTGGACGAACTCTCGGATTTGAATTGCTCCTGATCTGATGTGGCGATTAAGAGAAAAAGGAGAAAGGGAGAGAATCGTTAGCGATGGCGGCGGTGGAGGTTTTAGTTTTCTCCCAAGCAACAGAGAGAGGTCTTTTCACTCTATTGTAAGGATGACACACAAACACACACACACTCGCGGAGCAATGAGGAGAAATGCATCAGCGGCAGTGGAGGAAGCCCTCCGTCATTTCTGTTATGACTGTTTTTGTTCATGATATTGTTATTTAGGCGGGAAACACGTACAGTATGTGTGATGTACGACGCGATGGAGTCGTCTTCACGCATCAGCAGCCGCGACGTCGTTTTGTGTCGCTCTCTCTCTCTTCGAATGTGTGTGTACGTCTGTGCGTGTTGTCATAATGATGAATGTCTTTGCTCTGCCGGGGCTCAGGAGCAGTTGTCTGTGGTTGACACCGCCGCGCGTAGGTGGTGATGTATCGCGGCCGAGGTCCCTCCGCGGGGACGGCACAGGGGCGTGGCCGCGTACGAGCAGGTATACGAGTGTGCGGCGGATACGTGACGAGGTCAACAGCCGTCTTTATGTATCATAACTGTGTGAGGAGGTCATAGGTGTGTGTGTGTGGAAAACAAATGATTTACTGACGCCACCTTTTAAAAATCGCTGTTGGAGTGAAAGTGAAAGAAACAAAAAAATGCACGTCCTCGACCTGTAAAGATGCATCATAACAAGACTTTCATTTTCTTAAAGTCCAAAGTATAAAGGAAGCTGCTCTTAAATGCGCTTTGTTTGGGAAGCTAACTAGTTTCCTGGTGCACTAATGAGTCATTTACCCAGCAAGCTGTCTGCTGGTACCGTCTTAAAAGAGCCCCGCTTCCTCTGCTAGGTCGCCTCTGTTCGCCCTGCATCAGGAACTTTAAGCAGAAATGCCTTCAGATGCTGGAGTGAAGAAAAACAGAGGATCAGTTTGTTTCATTTAGCCTCGACTGTGGCTTAAAGGATGAGAATATTTCATCGAACGCAAAGAAAATATTTTGTATTATTTCTGTCAGGGTGAACTTTTACCTGCACGGCAGCAGATACCATCCGAGATTATTCTTCATTAACTATTTAAATCAACGAGGTCTTCAGATGATAATATCCAGGACAGAGTTAGAGAACAGTTCAGATTATACTATGGGTAGGAAAATCCAGGAGCTTGTTAAATTAAAACCGTCTGAGAAATTTATGGTGGGACTGAAGATCTGATCTGCTCGTGATCATCTTGTCACTCTCTGTCAGCCATGTTGTGTTCAAGGCCTGCAAAACTTCTTTTTTTCTACCTTCTTAACGTTTGACTGATTAATGGATTTGACTCAGGTGACGTCCGTCTGTCTTCCTCTTTTTTTATTTTTTCTTTCTGCGGCACATTATTACATTAGCCTGTCCGGTTTCTGCATTCGAGTCACGTACGTGTTTACACGGCACACACACACTTTACCTTATGAATTGAGCTGTGCAAAGAGTATTTTGTGCGCGACTGCACGTGTGAGTAAGACTGTGTTGTGTGTGTCGTGTGTGTGTGTGTGTGTGTGTGTGAGAGAGAGTGAGTCTTCTGTTTTCTGAGAGGAGTATTTCATCACTTGGCCTTGAAGCGAATGAAGCGTGCACATGCTTTCAGTGCTGCATACACACATTGCCACCCACATAAATACGCAGAATACACACCACGTGATGCACACACACACTGAAACACACACACACACACACACTGTGGTGTGCGCAGGCAAACACAAACACAGTCCCCACGTTGTTCACATCGTGTCCCTGGGCTGTAGTGACGGGCAGAAAAATAACTGAATCCTAAGAGACTGAGAGAACACAATGATGATCTCTCTTCCCCTCTTGGTTTATGTATATATCTCTCCTCTGCACCACCTCTTCCTCTCTCTGTCTTTTTTTCCACCCTCCTTTCTTCCTCTCGTTCTCAATAGTCAGCCATTGCATTCGCACTGTGCAGCGGCATCCCTCCGCCTTGCCAGAGGGAGAGCTTACCTCATGCATGTCTCAGTAGATTTTTTTTTTCCTTACCTCTCCTCCAACCCCCCATCCCATCCCTCTCTTTATCCCTCTTTGGCCTGTATCTTCCTCTCTTTCTCTCCCGCTCTCTCCCTCTTTCGCCATTCAAGCGTGCTAAATGCTTTACCTCTGTCAACTCTCGAGTCTGAGAGGAGCTCATTATTGTGGAGAAGGAGAGGAATTTGGATTAGGAGCAACATTCGTGGACTTGAGGCTCTTGTTCGGCTAAAAGAGCCATCAGAATTACAGAGGGGGGGGGGGGACGTACCTGCGTTAGCTGCTGGGATTGTTCACCAGTCTTCAGCTAAGATTTTGAAATGCATCACTCTTTTGTCAGCGAAGACTCTGTGAAATTTGACATTAAACAGAAACATCGTCATTTTCTCACCTTCTTTGATAAATGTTGTGGTGATACATTTAAGAGGGCAAGAGAGATGTTGCTGTCTGTCATGTAGAATATACTCTAACTAGTATAACTGAGTGGTCATATGAGCATGTTTGACTTTATGCATCTGCAAGGAAGTAAAACCCGTCAGGTGCAACAATTCTGACACCTTTTTTCCAGCTTGGGAGCTTTGTTCTCGAAGGGTACAAACTAAGTACTTATCGGATGAATTTCCCCCACTTATCACATCTGTTAATATCCAAACTGAGGTGTGCACAATAGAAAAATCCAAACATCAGAGCTGTCTTTTGCAGCGATTTGCCGAGCGCAGTGTGAGCTCCCCCTGAGAGAGAGATCCTACTAATCACCTCCGGCCTGCAAACTCCTCTCCACATGCAAGAATTGAATGTTTGCACAGAGTTGCCGGCGCTGGTTAGCTTGCACGGCCGTGACCGTCGCGCCATGTGAGAGCCGACCCCGGTGACATTATCGATGGCACTGAAAACTTCAAGGCTCCCATCACATGGCAGTCAAAGGTCACAGAAAGGTCGGTGCCACCTGCTGTCGGCTCCTGCGGCACAAATCACAGCCCGGTTTTCACCGCCAACAGCTGTTTTTGCTTTTTAAAACTTATGAATTCATTTTGTTTGGCGCTTATCTGGTTATATTCGCAGCTGACAAAAAAAAATCAGCATGACGTCTTCTTTTCTCGGATTTGCGGCTGATTAGATTCAACCAGTCTGCACTCATTCCTGTGTGAGCTCACGTACGATTAATCTCTGCCTCTGCTTGTTTAAAAATGAGTCATAATGGTGAATCATATCACTTCCTGTGTACGACCTGTTTTTTTTTTTTTTTTTTTTTTTTTTTTGAGGAAAAAAGCGGCAGACGTTGTGAATTTTAGAGCGGCAAATGTGATTCTCACGACCGGCTGGATGGCAGGTTGAGTCATTGCTCTGTGTGGTATCGATCAGACTGTGGCTGAAAGTGCGATTCTCGTGTAAGGTGATCACTTCTTTGCCTGTCGTCAGGTGCTGGCAGGAGGAGCGTTGGGGGGGTAACTTCAATCGGCCGGTGTGGTGTTTGAAAAGGAAGCCTGGATGGCCCTTGGTTGTTTCTATGGGAGAGAAAAAGGATGTTGATGGGGTCAAGCTGTCCATTAATATGCCATTTCTTCCTTGTCTAACCTTTAAAAGAGCATAATGTTGCGCCATATATTCATCTGAGAGAACCAATAAACAGTCCCTCTTTTTGCAAATGCTAAATCACCAAAAGGAGGAGCTGCTCACCTGGTTGAGAGTTTTTTCATCTTTCAGGGTCAAAAATCTCAAATCTGCTTTTCAATTGTGTCAAAATAATCTGGTGTTAATTACTTCCTTTTCCTAGTGATGAAATATTCAAGTGAAAGACATAAAAATGAGTATTACAACATCCCATTAGCCTCCGAAAACCTTCTGGCCTGACCTTATAATGGAATCTAACTAGGAATCAAACCTCCAGCCATGCATGAGGGATTAATCTGAGCCGTCCGCCCAACCTCAGGGTGCCGCCCAGCCTCATCGACGGAGCACAGGCTGCACTTCCTACCCATAAATCTCTCTGTCTAGTCTCTTCTCCCCCTCTCAAGTCCGACTCTCTTGATTTCCATCCTCCCCGTCTGTTTTATATGGGCGCCGCGAAACGTACACGTGAGCACACATACACAAAAAACCCACACATATCCATACACAGCTGCGGAGCTGTCAGGTCTAACCTTGAATCGCACAGAGAATGAATTGTAATGCAAAGGGGAGGGCGGGGAAGCGAGGAGGGGCACAAACAGGATGTCAGAGAGCTGCTGCTCGTCTTTACCCGACCTGCCTCTTTCTTCCCTGTGGAGTCCGACTCTGCACAATCTCTCTTTTACAGGTTATTTTTTTCTTTCCTTCCTTCTTCTCCTCTCACTAGACCACAATACTTACCTTTTTTTTTCTTGTTCTCTCCTCTCGCACAAATAGATCCCGGGAGTAAAAGCAAAAATAGAGTTTTTGGGAGATTAGCGCTTTGGTCAAACAGTGTCGACACTGATGCTCAAATCAGTGTTGCTCGCTAACAAAGGTACTGGCAGGTTGTTTGAGTTACATCAGATGTGAAGCTGCACGATTTTCCGAGCTAAATCAGGTGCAATCTTGAATAACATCCAACCAAAAGCTTCTCATGAGCACATAATGACAAGCTGGTATGAATTCCAGGTGCTACAACGAAGAATTCACAGCTGCTCACCTGAAATATTCTCAGTTTCATTATGTTTTGATTTTATTCTGCAGGCCATATAGTGTAAAGCTGGTTTACCTTTGCCCCCATACGATGTGGTAAAACATTTTGCTGAGAGTCTGCATGCATTTAGGAGCAAATATGCTCTTATATAACTCGCAGATTTGCTTGCATTTTAAAAATATTTTGCATTAATTGTTTAGCCGTTCTGACTTTGGAGTCTATAGACGATCCCTAGATATCTCTCTGAGGTGTTTTTCTGCAGAATGACATCCTCCTGTGCAGGCAAACACCACCTGTCATAATCAAGAACAACAAATACGCCTCACCTCATGATGATTGCTCGGCCAAACATCGTGAAACTGGGGTCTTTTTTTGGGGACGTGCAAAGCTCCGGAGAGCAGAGCGGCGAGCGGCGAGCCCGTGGTAACGCTCCCCGCCAGTGATAGATGTGTGTGTTCCAGATAGCAAAGTGATCGATGGGAGTATTGTTGGGAGGGGCGTTCGGAGTTGCTGTTATTGTGTTTCGGAAAGCAAAGGGGAGATGGGGAGGGGGGAGTGCAGGGGAAAGCTTGACGGGTTTATTGAGAAGCGTGATCTAGTGCACCGCCCCGGGACTCTTAGATGTAGTTAGAGAGGGCAGGAAAAGAAAGAGGGATGAGGTAAAAAAAAAAAAAGGGGAAAGAGGAAGTTGGCATCAGAGGAGAGTGGAGAGGGAGGAAATAGAAGCAGGAAGTGAGGATGGTGCAGAGGTGGGAATAAATGTGTAGGTTATCTGTTGATGTTTATCTGCCGTGTCCTGAGGGCTTGTGCAGTCATAACAGTGATCTAATCTGCAACCTCTGGAGAGTGCACACACACACACACACACACACACACACACTCACACTCCCGGCGCCCGTGCCACCAATCATCCATTTAAACCGTCATCTATCTGCCCTTCATCCAATCCATCCATTCAGCCCACATTTCCACTTTTTAATTTATCCTCCCCTTTATGCCGCAGACCCCCCCACCCCCGCATCCTTCAGTCCCACTCCTACATCCTGCTGAAATCCAATTGGGCTCATCTCCCTCCTCTCTCCTCTCTAGAATCCCCTCCACCCCTCTACCCATTTACCTTCTGCTGCCGTAGGGTTCAACGGACGTTTTAAAGGCAGAAACCGATGCCAAGTATTTCAAATTGAAGCTGCTGACTGCTGATATTTTGTGCTGATATCCAATATCTTTCAAATTGGCCAATTTCATGGCAAAAAAATATCTGTAATATTCAAAAAGAGTGCGCAGAGCCCGGCAGGTGGGAGTTTGGGGGGGAAGGGTGTGCAGTGTTGTCAGTGTTAGCTTTTTTTTGCACCACCAGGGAGCGCCAAGTTTGGAAGGTAAAAGCCTTTAAAAGCGACGTAAATCTTGTTCTTTTTGCTGAACTTTGGTGATTTAGTTTAACTCGCTTTGCTGCAGTGATGTGGAAAACGCAGTGACATCACCGCTGGGTGTGGTCAATCGTGCAAAAGGCTTGAAATGTCCGACCAGAGAGTGCAGTGAAATGACTGAACATCGTGCTAATACAGCAGCAACACACGGCTAACCAGTTACTCCAGTTACTATTCTCAAATGTAAGACAATATCAAAGACAGAAATAGTAATTTGAGATTTAAAAAAAAAGTACAAATGAATAATTAATGCCAGAAGTTATTAATCAGTTGGATTTGAAAACTTTCAGGCTTCACTTCATTCCCTTTGATTTGTGCTGATGCAGGTTTGGAAAAAATGCCTTTTAAATAAAACGCCTCCATTGGCTGGTGATCTGATATGAAGTATGTTGGAAGCCACTTTCAGGGCCCGCATGCCTTCCACGCTCGCTCACACACAACATGCTGAGCTCTGTATCGTATGGACATGTGTTTGGACCGTATATGCCTGCTGCATGTCACATAGCAGGTGATGGTGTGTGTGTGTGAGCGGGACAGTAAAGTGTGTGTGGGCGGAGAGGAGGTACTGTATGTAATGAGACCATTCGTGCTGCCTGGGGATATTGTGTAGGAGTGTGGGGCAGAAAGAGCATTAGTGAGTGTGTTTTTTTTTTTTTTTTAACAATAGTCACCCCTACCTCCCTTCCTTGCATTCACCCCAGGGAGACTGTAGTGCATTTCCCATGTTTAGATGCAGGATTGAGTAAACAGGCAGCCATAATACATCAATACAGCATCCAAAAACCAATACTGTTTCCTCTGTTTACCTCTTTTTTTTTTTTACTGTTGTGTATTCAGAAGTGCCTTTGGAGGATCGAGTACAGCAGTTTCTCTTTGTGAAAAAGTGTTTGTGCACGGCGGTTCCCCCCGGTGAATCGGCATAGGCGGCCGCATCAGCCATTTCAATGCGCTGCGTTTGAGGTCGGAGCGTCACATGACGATAATGGCCTGCTAAAAACCGGCATCAGCTTCTTGCTTTCCTCCCCCCGAACAGCTTTTCAAAGAAGTGAGAAAACGGAGTGATTCTCTCCCTTCAAACGCCGCCTCTTTGGCGAGGGCACTGTAATTTGCCACTGAGAAGGCGAAACATGAGGTGTCTTTTGAGCCATTGATTCCCGTTGGCCTAAGTCTTTTTCAGCGGCGAGAGGGAACAAGAGGATGAATAAAATAACGGGGAAGAAGCCATTGTCGTAGATGAAACACAAACATCTGGTGCATTTTGAGGCTTTAGCTTCCCTCTCATGGATGCTGTAATGCTTGCGTGTGCACGGGCGCTGAGCATGCCTGCGAGCGTCGCTGCTCATCTGCGCACGCATGTACGCCCGCCGGCGCCTTGCTGCACTCCATAATAACCCACCACGAGGCAGGGGAGAGGAGAATGGCCTCTCAACCCCTTGAGGACGTGAAGGAGGGAGGGAGGGTGGAGGATGCTGGAGCTAACGTGGCTTCGTTCCTCCAAGCTGCTGCTGATCAAGCGGGCCTGATGGCTTTGGCAAGGGAAAAAAAAAAAACGAAGGCACCACTGGAAAGACATTAACGCAAGCGGGAAAGAACCTTAAAGGAGCATGGCGGCAATCTCGGCTGTTTGGCTCATTTCCCTCAGCACAGATCTATTTTACAATGTCCCAGACCATTTCCCACTCGGGATGCTTAGCTCGTGTGATCTCTCTGCGTGTTTGGATGCGCGCGCCATCAAGGCCCCCCCTTAAGTCGGCCTAATTTGTATAATTGAAAACAGTCATCTGATGTGCGCGTTCAAAGGTAGGGCAGGCAGCGGCGGCAAGATGTCACCCAGCGATACATGAATTAGCATCCCGGCTAGTTTTGTAGCGCGGTCCAAGTGCCAAGGCACCGAATGTTTTATTTATTCACTCAAATATAGATGATTACAAGTCAAATAATGTTTGTGTCTGGCAGAGAAAAAAAGAAAAAACAGCAGCTTGCTTTCCTCTAAAAATGAGCCTCGAGTTTGTGTTTCCAATAATTCAAGAGGCCCTTTAAAAAGCATTTTGGAGAGAATTTGAAGAAATGCTCGGTCATCTCTGCACAAACGGGCGCAATTTTATTGGCCTCTTGACATTTTGAAGGCATATTTTGGAGGTGCTGTTTTCACCTTTTTTCAAAAAAAGAAAAAAAATCTCGTATTTCTTTCTCTGCCAGCCACGATGATTTAAACCCAACTTATCCCGCGACTTGCTCCCAGTTATCAAAGCCGCTGCCTGATAAGAGCACCGAACCTATTTTTCAACTAAACCCAGAGACATCATTTTTGTTCTCACATATTATTGCTGCGGTTTGATGGAGTAATCTGTCAGTGGAATTGCTGATATGGAGGCAGCCAACACTGTGGTCCTGTGGCTGAGTGATCGAGCAAGGGGCTAAACGCTTTGTCGGGGTGGAGGGTTTGATTCCCCTCCTGGGCCACCCCCGAGGACTAAAGAAAAAATAAATAAATGTGTCAGGACGTGCCTGCAAGCCTCTGCAGACACAGCTGAGGTGATAATAACAGGTAATTTGGCAAATATTGTGACCAGTCTCATCATTTACACTTAGTAGTCTCCCTAATTTACGGATGACAATTATTCTGCTCTTTAAATGTTTTATTAAAGGGGAACATCTCACATTGAATATTCATATCGATCTGTTGGAAAGAAAGTCGATATAACAAGAAAAAAAAACATGCATTGTTTTTTTTTTTTCTCTTTCTGTCGATTTATCTCAAATATCCAGCAACTTCATAACTCAAAGAAGGTTTTAGAAATGTGCAAGAATCTGCAATAAAAACAAAAGAATAAGCTAAAATACACCACAGATATACTGAACTGTGACCCCCAACATACCCTCAGCTGTGTGGTAATTTGATTCAACACACAACACTTGATAAATAATGAAAGTTTTATATCTAACATGAGGACCCTCCTCAGGATATTGTCTCAATAGCAACAGATAAAGTACCTTCTGACCTTCATATTGTGCTCCGGTGATGCATTTCCCTACAAATTTTCACTCCAAACCATTTCACTGAATAAACCTGGAGCTTTTCGGCCCCTGGAGTTTTCGGTTCCCTTCACAGTTTGTTGGTAATCCATCTTTGGTTATTGCTGGCGTGAGTGAAACGCATTATTCATGCCAGCGATGATGAAAGACCCCTGATCTCGTAGATTTTCGCGGATTCAATCTCAGGAACGTTTGAGTTTAGACAATCGAAACTAAAATGTGCTTCGTACCCCGATTTTCGCCAGAAAGTCGCACGCTGTCCGCTCATTTATATGGAAATGTCTCAACAATCCACTCGTCTAATTATACACAATTACACGCGCAATATATTTTCAAATGATAATGATCCAGTGGTGCGAGTGTGTGTTAATACAACAGCCCAAAAAAGGTCTGAAACTGAGTTTATCAAGTAACCATTACAGACAGATTACACATGAATCGCCATCTGGGGGGATTTATAAACCATAAATCCAAGGCTATTTGAAAAATGGCCAACCCTTTGTGTATATATACACTGTGTGTGTGTGTGTGTGTGTGTGTGAGAGTGCACGGCCTCTGGGCACATTGTGATGCTGTTTTGGACGGCTGCCCTCATTCTGATGTCCCCATCGACTCCCCGGCCTACATGGCCAAGTACAGGCCTGTTTTCCACTGCAGGTCGATACGGACGCAGCGCTGAGGGGACAGCCCGAGGCTCACACACAAACACAAACACACACAGATGCTCGCACTTAAACACTTTGCAAGCATGGAAACACAACAGCATCCCCGCAGCTCGGTCGCTCCGCGTGTTCCTAGAAACACCGGCCGAGCAGACGGGGGATTAATCTGTCCGGGAGGGTGTGTTAGCGCATGTTCTGACGGGATTTACAGATTAGACCCGTTTTAATCCAGATGTGTGACACGGTCAGTCATCAGGGCTGCTGCGGATTCCCGAGGATGATCGTTTGGGATCATAATAATCTATATTTGTCCTGCTAATCAGTGCTGAAATAAAAATTCAGGGATGCATTTGGCGTTTTATTTTGTCGTTTTCAGCGACAATTGAAGGAAAACTCATCTTCGAGGAATCAAATGCTCTCTCTGGTTTACTCCTTTGTGGTTGGCAGCAGATAGTTAGCTCGGATTCACAGCGGTCACAGTGGATTCAAAAGGCAAATCGAAAGCTCGCACAGTTCCCAGACTGCTCCCGTAGCATCGATATGTTTTAAACAATCAATTGCGGATAAATAAAGCTAACAATGCTACTTCCAGTGGAGCTACGAGGCGGCGATGGCACAACGCCTCAGATTTAGCTGTTTATCAGCCGAGCAGCTCTGCAAAATGTAGAACATCACCAGCTTCAGTACACCAGAGATTTAGTGTTGCATGTCAGTAAAGTTGTTGTACTTTAAAAACAAGTGAAAAAGAGCAAAAATATCCAGATTTTTTAAATCCAGAGTAATGCATAAAGCTTCCAATCCACAGGAGACTCCATTTCCCATAATGCAACTTAACATAATTTTTGTCTTTCAAACTACAGCCGGCTGAATATTTGACGTGTAAACTGAGCTTCACATGCAAAATTGGTGAAGAGCTCAGAGTAACAGGCGGAGGGAGGGAGGCGATTATAAGATGCTCAAACGAGGGATTTTTTTTTGGATGAAGTATTCCTTATCGACATTCACAACCCATCTCCTCAAAGCTGTGCTGCCCAGCCCGGGAAGAATAAAATTCACACTGATGGAGATTAAAGCGCCGCTTGTTCTTCCTCTTTTCCTCTCGCGTTAGTCTCCTCTCCAGACTCCCTCCCTCCCTCCTTCCTCTCTCTCTCTTCACCCTAACAGCTAGAGCAGTTATTACTACTTAAAGTACTGCACTTGCTGACAGGGAGGTTCGTGGTTTGTGTGTGTGTGTGTGTGTGTGTGTGTGTGTGTGTGTGTGTGTGTGTGTGTGTGTACTGTATATATGTGTGTGTGTGTGCTGTAAAACACTGGTCTGATGGCTCCCGTGGGTATTTCAGAAGCTGCAGTCGCTTCTCTAAAGTTCAAGCAATTACATTTTCCGACCGGATGCCATTTGCCAAACAGTCTCTGGCTGTGTGTGTGTGTGTGTGTGTGTGTGTATATATGGGTGTGTGTGTGTGTGAGTGTTGCTTATATGGGCATCTGTGTTTGTTTATTACAGGCATGTCTTTCTGTTTAAAGTCGCGTGCCGCAGCCGACACGTAAAGCTCCTCAGTGGTTGACTCATTTCTTGTTTTCTTTTCTTGGTGACAAATGTGCAAAAACATGCGATGATTGAAGTTAAATCTTCCATCAGCTCGTACAAATGCTTTGTGTAGCTTGAAAAACTATTAGTGGGTGGACTGATCGGTGAAATAGATAATGAAACTAATGATTTATTGATTATGTTCCCCTTTGAGGCCACAAATATTCAAATTATGCTGATATGAATGCACTTAATCATCAATCAATCAATGAATCAGCTGTTTTATTGGCAGATATAGACACCAGGTGTTACAAAATAACCCCCTCGGGGTCGTAATGTCGAGGTCGGCTCTAAAACAGCAGATTCGGCTGTGAAGTCAGATTTTAAATGCAGTAACACAGCAGTGGGTCAGAGCGGCGTGTTTGGCACGCCGCGGTCGATGCGTACATGACTGGAATGTGTCCGAGCAGCAGGTTTTGTGTCGGCCTGGTGTAGGATTGCAGACCCGGGCGCGCCCCCTCCCCCTCCCCGTCCACGCTGTTAAAGGCCAGCGCGGATAATTTTGGAGCGAAGCTGCCAATAGCCAATATTTTAGCGTTATGTCCCTGCCAAAGATACTCTCTGAGCTGAAACTCGAGCAGGCGTGCGCTGTACTTGCACGAAATACAATTGTTGTATAAGAAGCGATTCGGTTGCAGCTGGAAAATAAGAGACGCAAATGTTGTTTTTAAGTGTGGAGTAAATTTCTAGATGCAAGTAGCAGGCTAAGGAGTGGAAGATTTTTCATGAAAAAGCTAAAAATTACACTTCCTGACTCACTTGGAGAGTCATTGGTGAACAAATAAAGTCAGAAATTTCTTTCTCAGGGTTGGTGGAGATCAAAATGGAGCTAAACAGAGTAAATATTGGACTTTCATTCATGCAGAAACACAACTCTAAATGATTTTATAATAATAAATTCAATAATTTGTCATGCTCCGTATTTGCTGGCGAGTAAATTGGCCAAAACATTTGCTGTATGAACTTATAAAAACACACAACGACCCTTTTAAACTTCTAACAGAGGCTAGGCTAGCAGTTTCCCTTTGCTTCCAGTCTTTGTGCTAAGCTAAGATAATCACATCTTGGATCTTGGATCTCTACACACACACACACAGATGTTATTGCTGTTGTTGTTTTTGATGTTGTTGCCGTCAGATGTTTCGTGTTTCCTGAAGCGAAGCAGCCGAAGAGAAACTTTTTTTTTTCTAGTTAGCGCTCAGAGTTCGGCGTCCTCGGCGATGGTCTGGTTGAGCAGACTCGAAGGTTTGGGAGATACAGAGCTGGATCTGCAGGGGCTGTTAAGTTTGAGAGTTACTGTCTGTCTCTGTGTGTGTGTGTGTGTGTGTGTGTGTGTGTGTGTGTGTGTGTGTGTGTGTGTGTCAGTGAGCAGAATGGGCTGCCATAGGCCTGACAGGATGACAGCTGTCACCAAGGAAATAGAGAGAGGAGGAGGAGGAGAGAGAAGAGACACTGCCTCGAGGGAACACACACACACACACACACACACTTTCTCAGACAAGGCCTGGAAGTTGTGTGTGTGTGCGCGTGTGTGTATTTTAGCATGCGTGCAGCCATGTTTGTTTATGAGTCTGAGAGCTGCTGCAATGCGAGTATAATTGGTTTGTGTTTCAGTAATGTACACACTTATCTTCACATCAGCAATTACAGCGTGTGTGTGTGTTGAGGAGGAACAAAGGGACAGTGTCGGTATGTGTTTACAAGGTGTGTGTGTGTGCGTCCCCTGTGTACGTGTTTGTGTGTGTTCTGTGTATTGAGTTTGGTCTGCTTCATTAGTTTATATTGTAAAATCGATGTTGCCCATTGTGGTGCGACCTGCCTCTGTTCTTGTACTCGGCTTGTGTTTATGTGTGTGTGAGTGTGTGTGTGTG
>JBAJHX010000002.1:2279491-2290755 GCA_037176925.1 Amniataba percoides | reverse complement strand
TGGTTTAAGGGTTTTGTTACCTAAAAATGACAAAGAGATGTCAGAAATAGATGCTGCTATACAGCTGCTGCTTGCACAGATCTGTATGTTAGCACAGAAATACACTGGAAAGTTGTCCAACGTGCACAGCTTGGGTGGTCAAAAACAGTCAAAATGCACATTTCATCATGTTGTCGTACAAATAAGGAATTTATACGTTGATAAAATCATGATCCAGGTAGACAGAAGCAGATTAGCCGTGTATGAATGACACATTGGCGACGGTGTCTGCAGAGGGATGTAAGATATTTCTTTTCACTGTCCACTTCAGATTATTTCTTTCACTTATTTTTTTGTTTAAATGCGAACTCGTGTCACTCAGACGCCGTTTGGAGAGGCGACACAGATTAAGACGTGAGACGACACTCGGAAACTGATTTTGATCGCCGTCCTTCACCTCTCTGCACCTACACTCTTCATCTCAGCCTGCTTTTAGTTTCCTCTCTCTTCTCTCCTTTCTGCGTTTCCCCCCTCTGGCTTCCTCTCATTCTGACTGAGTCATTTGAGCTTATGAAAGCCTGAAGACAGCGTTCTGCCAAGACCCAAATCAACTCAGTTTTTTTTGTGTGTGTGTGTGTGTTTGTGTGTCATTAGCCTTGAGATGACTCCTTCTCTCCTCTGCCAGAGTTGCTCCTCCTGTCCTTCAGCTCCCTCAAATCTCCTGCTCCATCTCCACTACCCTTGAAATGAGTTGTTTTTATGGTTGATGAGTCAAGAGTATCGCTCACCGCCACTTCTACCGGGGATGAAAAACACAGCCACCTACCATCTTTTTTTTTCTTCTTTTTTTTTCTCTCCTCTCTCTGAATGACAATCTTTCTCTATATGCCTCATTTTTTCCGGCGGCCTCGCTGTCTGCGCCGCGAGGTGGAGTGTTTTAAGAGGAAATGTAGCATTTGATTGGGCTCTTACCGGCCTTGTTATTCGCAGGCTTTGAGCGCCGCTGCTGTTGTTGTTGTTGTTGTTTCCTCATAGCTAAGTAAGCCGCCTGGCCTCGTCTGCACCCTCCTCCACTCGGAGAAGCCGTAGCAGCCCCCCCACCACCTCCTCGCCGACTTCAGTAATTTCGCCGGTGTCAGGAAAACCGTGGCCCCTCTCTTCCCTCGCTGTGTTTACTCTAAATTAGCGACGGCGTTGTTTGAAATAAGGATCTCGGCCATTTGGGGCGAAATGAGCCCGTTCTGATGCCCCAGCGGCGACCCGGCAGCACTTTTATTTCTTTCTTTTCTTTTCTTTTTTTGTGGTTTGGATTTAAATGAGTTTGTTAGTCCCGCTGAGACAAGTAAAAAAAAAGTTTGCTCAAGCTTTTAAAAACTTCCCTTCCTTCTTTTTGATTGTTTTGTTCCTCATTAGCTGAAACTTCAGCGGCGGCTTGTCCATAAAAGAACCACCGTCAACAAAAAGACAAAAGTTTGGAGGTAAAGAAAGAGATTGAACCTTTTAGTCTGTTGACGTATATACAAACAGTGCATCTGAAGTAGATTATGCTTCTTTTATGAAGAGCGTAGGTGTAACTGTGACCTTAAAGCCTGAACTTGGATTACTTTTGATTTCATATCTGGTCTTTTCTTTTGGTCTCATTTCAAAATCCTGACAAAGAAATTCAGAATCTCTGTTTTTTATTTTGGCACCAATGCATCTAAAGTGATCTGCTGTTCTTTTCCTTTTTATTTCCCCAAAAAATGTCCAAGATTATTATTTCAAAACGCCAGTCAGACTTGGGCAGACGTCGGAGTGCGACGGCTGTTGGTGAATTAACGATTAATTACAGCACGTGGGAGATAAAAGTTAATGCTCGCTCAGAGCTACGGCTGCAATAAGACTTTTTGCACATCAAACCAGAAAGTGGATATCTGTGGATCAGTGTAATCCCCCCCCGCCGTTTTTTTTTTATTATTGTCATCATTCCGGCGTCACATGACGGGCAATTCCTCCAGCAAACACATAATTTTTTTCTGGGATCATCTTTCCAAATATGTCAGCATCCAAAAACCCATATTGCAGATCCTTTAAATGATCTTTTTCCAGCCTGTTTTAGGCGAGTTAGCAGCCAAAACCTCATCAATCACAGGAAGTATTTTGAGAGTCAGCTTGGTTTCCTTTAATAAGTTCCCAGATTTGATGTTTTTTTTGGCCCTAAAGCGTTAAATTGCGTCTGTGCGTCACGCAGAATCCATTTTGCAGTTTGACCCAGGTGTGTGCACTTAGGCTGTGTGTGTGTGTGTGTGTTTTATTCTGACTAGGACGGTCTGGGGAATATCGTGGCGCTACTGTTGGTTTAATGTGTTTGGAGTTAATAACCAGATGAGTGGATGAGCGGAGGAGGGGGGAGGGAGTGAGGGGGGGGGGTGAGAAATGGAGCAATTTGGCATTTTGTGCTGAAAGAGAGATAGAGATGGAGGGAGAGATAAAGAGAGAATGAGACAAAGAGAGCCAGAGGGGTAAACAGAAAATGGTCCTTTTGCTAAAACACAACCTTAAGCGCCATGACGGGTTTGTTACAGCGTGTGTGTGTGTGTGTGTGTTTTGGCAGGGGACACGCGATGTCATTTATCTTAATGATACAGCCTGCCCACACGAGCTACAGAGACCCTGAAATTCGCACACTTCACGTGCACGGAATAAGTTTAATGTCTTCATTAACGGTCTATATCCTACGTAAGAGTCCCCCGAGCACAACGCGGCCTGGAAATCACTCCGAATATTAAAACAAAGAAACATAAATCTAAAGAGAAAAAGGACTGTGTGTAATTTGGTGAAAGAGTCATTAACAATGTGGTGACAAATATAGAGGATTTGGAGAGATGTGAGATTACTGACTTGGAAATAACACGGAGGCAGATATATTTTCTATCCAAAGAGAAATTGTGAAATATTTAACAGCATCTTCAGCTGCGTCCAGTGAAAGTTTCTGAATTTATTTACACTTCTTTAGAGACCTTCGCAGCTTTGGATAACTTTTCAGTTTTGATTGTGGAATAAGGAAGGCGATGTTTTGCTCGTTGAAAGCGGATTTTCTTGCATGAACACGTGTGCAGAAAGAAATGGACGGATGCTTATTTGGAAGAAAGTTGAGACGAGAAAGTCGCAAGCAGAAGTTAAAGTAAAGAAAGAGCGAGGATGGCTTCGTCCAACATGGAGGATTTTAGCAAACCTGAGTCGTGATCTTTCCCAAAGCCTGACAAAGTTTGTGCTTAAAGTCACCGTCAGCTCCGCCTCCTTCAGATGAAGAGTTTGTTGCTTAAAAGCAAAATCGCAGTTTGATATTTTCTTTCAATCGGTCTCAGAAATGAATGAATCATCTTTTTTTTTTCTTTTTTTTGATTACTGCGGCACACAAAAGAGATCCAACCTACAGCCGCAACACGGTGGCTGAAAGGAGGAAAACAAAAGGCCCACCTGTAAGAAAAAAAAAAGATCAAACCTTCAAATCTGAGGAGGAGAAAAAAAGACGCCGCCGCCCACGCCGCCTGATCGACAGCTTATCTCTGGGGAAACGTTTAGCGACAACAATAGTTAGAAAGGATGTCACAACTCCTTCATATAAACCACCTTGAAAACAAAAAGGTACAATCAATACCAGGAGGCGGTTTTATTCCTGATACGTGTATGACCGGGACACTTGGGATGGATTTTTACATCAACCATCATTTTTTTTTAACCTTAAACGTCATCGTGATGAAAAAGAAATCACAAAAATCCAGTGAAGAATTGGGAAATAACTTCTCGCCCGGAAGATAAACACATGCAGGCAGATTACAGCCGCCTGATTCTCGATCACTGCTCAGATGAAAATCTCTCCCTCGACTTGGTTGCGGTGTCCAAGAGACCCCCCCACACACACACACACACACACACACACACCCCCATCCAATGGCTGACATCCGCTTTGAAAAAAACCACGAGCCGACTGCGTCCTCCTGCTCAGCTGTGGCAACGCCGAGCGAGCGCTTCCTCCGCCGTCCAAGACAATTATCTGCTCTAATGGATTCAGTTGAGACGGGGGCCGACCTGAGACGGAGAACTGATTCATTTCATTCTTTCCTAAAGCAGAGCGGCCAATTATATCGTCTTAACTAGACGTTAGGTTTTATTTTTTTTATTATTTTTTTAAAGCCGGCTACCCAGGCCCCAATTAGAGAGCAGCTGCAGGTGGATTTTAATGGGAGATTTTGTGTGCAGGTTCTCGTTTTCTCCCTCGATGTGTTTATACTTTTGCGTGCCTCGACGGTGGAGAGAGTTGCTCGGTTATGAGAGAAGTTTTTTTTTTTTTTTCTTCGGGGTCGGCCAGAAAGCAGCTTTTGATTTCCGGAAAAGTGCTCTTGTTGTGTTTGCGGCGAGGGGAGGGAGCGTGTGAGGGAGGGAGGGATTTGGGAGAGGCGAGGAGGGATGACATTGGTGCTTTTCTGCCAAAGTAACCGGTGGATTGTATAGATTTGTGAAGTGCCGCGAGCTGGAGGGTTCCCGCGCTGACGGGATTAGAACATCAGCCAAACGCCCGTCAGAAAATGCTGCATTGTTTGAAGCCGTCCGCTCATCCTCTCACTGTTTTTTTTTCCATCTGACAATCTGCTCTTTATTGCGCTGTCAAATTTAATTTTTCCTTTTTCGCTGCTGTCACTCAGCCGCTCTTTGACACACATGAATTATACACATTAAGGGACGGCGAGCCGGTGTTGTGGGGGGGTGCAGAGGTGGAGTGTGTGCCACCCAGAGGCCTGTAATTGCAGGAGAGTGTAGTTAATGTGGGTCAGCGGTGGAGCGCAGCCCCCAGGGGGGTCAAAAGGAAAGGGGATGGGGAAAAAAAGGAGTCAAAGTGATGGAGGGAGAAAGAGAAGTCGCTGTGAGGCGGCTGTAAAGGTGAAGCCCCCCCTTTAACCTCACGCAACCACACACACACATTTATTTCTTTTTTCTCAACCTTTTAATAAACCATGTTTCCACCCTTCTGCTGGCATCACTCCTCCTTTTCACTGTCCTCTATCTCCTTTTTTTCCCTCCATCTATGTTGATTCAACCCCAAAACATCTGAATAAAGCTGCAGGTCTGGAGATGTGACATGCATCTTACAGGTCGCGAGGTGAAATATTGAGAAGAACATTGGTTTCAAACTTTGCTTCAGTCTTTTTTTTGTGAAATAATCAGATCATTTTACTCTCATACCTCCTTTAAAATCACATTCTTTAGCTGTGAGATGTCAGACACACTGCGATGAACAAATGCAGCATGTTTTGCTTTGTTTTAAGCGGACACAAGCCTTAAATCTTGAGAACCTTTTGTATACGTGAAATTTGCCATTTGAGATGTGCAAACTAAAAACTACGTTATTCTGATCTTGCTAACAAACCCTTTAATAAAACAGGACTCGTGCATTAAGAAAAGTCAGTCTCTGGATGTGTGACAGAGCCCACGGACGCCTGATGGCTCAGTATTATGTGTATTTTTCACTTTCAGCAGCCTTTAATTTTTCCAAACGCAGATTACTTACTGTCCTGCCGGTGCTGCAGCCCTGCCCACTCACTGCAACTATGGCAGAGGTGTTTTTGTTGGCAGATTTTTGCAATTGGCGGTGGTGGTGGCAATAATAATAACACACACAGTCGCTTATTATTTCAAGAAACACGACTCACATAGTCAAAATAGTTTCCATAGTCTTCACTGCACCCTGAAATCTCCTCGTCAGAGTCATTTGATTCAAAGTTTGCACCTGCAGGCTCCGCATGCCGAAGATGTTTAAGTTTTACTGAGTATTTCCTCTGACAGGAAGAGGACGCGGGGCAGAAGCTAAAGGCTAATGAAAGTCTTTCAAGTAGATTAAGCCAGGTTGACCCCGTCGCACCTGTTCTGTTCTGCGGCGGGGGGATGATGTTCCTTTTTTAAAAACGGAAAAATTACAACCAGAAAAAAAAAAAGAAAAAGAAATGTTAGTTAATTAAATGTACAAAAAAAATCAGACGTGTTCAACATGGCCTGGAGATTAAAGAAAAAAAATTTAAAAGGCAGTATCAGTCCCAAAACGCGAGGCCGAACTCACCCCCTCGACTCCCCCCGCGGTCCTGAGATGCCGTGAAGCCTGGGGGGGTCGACCTGTTTGTTGGAAGGGGGGCTGATGTGTTGACAGAGGCGAGAGGCCGCTCAGTCAAAGGCCCCCTTCAGCAGCCATGAAGCATTTATGAACAGGCATCTCCCTGCTCTGCTCTCTATTCCACTCACAGCATCCTCTTCTTCTTCTTTTCTTTTTTTTGTGTCTTGCTTCTTTCCCACGTCCCATCCCATCCTCCCGTCTCACACACACACACACACACATCAGCGTCTAATAGATTTTCCTCCCTTCACTCCGACGTTGTGTATGTGTGTGTGTGCATCTCTGGTGTGTGTTTTTCGAGTGTCCCTCTTCAACAGCACAAGCAGAGAGTGTATCTCCCCGTTCGGAGCCCTCTCGGCCTTCAGGTAAATGTTTGTGCTTGCTGTGAGAAAGAGACACACACACACACACACACACATAAATTGATGGAAAGAGCTTATTAACGGCAGTCTGCAGTGTTTTTTGTTTTTTCCACCTGCTCAAGGTTGTCACACAGGTACGAGTCTCTGTAAATAAAGAGCGCACATGCTGACATGCACTTAATATAATATGCGCTCTTATTGGCTTTCTGCAGATTTATATATGTGTGTGTGTGTGTGCGAGCGGCGAGTGTGCTGACTCTTAAACAGGTGGAGCTGCAGGGAACGTGTCCGCAAATGTGTGTGTGTCTATGCATGTGTGTGAGGTCCACTGCACTGCTCTTTGATCCCCCGTCTTGACAGCCCACCACCTGGGACGATCCGTCACACGCCGCATGGCTCCCGGGGCCCGGCTACACCGCAGGAATCACAACACACAGCGGCTAACGCAGCGCTAACAGCCAGCCCTCCCCCTGCACATTATACACTGTCAGAATCGCTAATGCTAACACCAAAAGCTAACCCTCCCATATACAGATATGCAAAAGAAAAATGCCACAGGAATCATAATTCACAGTGCACGGCTAGCAGCTAACCCTCAAACGCCGCTATTTGGAATTGCTAATCGCACACGAGGGGCCAAAAGCTTGAACACAGGTGCAATTGGAATTATAATGGCATTATAATGTACAATACTGAGGCGATGCTGAAAAGCTCCCCGTTGTATACGCATAGATTTCGCTCTGCAGCCGGCGTGCGGGAAGCGTAATGAACGCCGGCGAATGTTAACGTGCCTCGCATGGAAATCACAAAGCTGGATAAGACGCACCTCTGTGCTTCACGCAGTTTTACAAGTGCTTTCAAGCAAATGCTTCGCTTAAAGGGGACTAGTGGACTATGTCAGTAGTAGACTAACTATGCACAATTCATTATTATAAGGGTTAGGGTTAGGGAAATAATTTCTTAATTGCTCATAAAGAAACAACAGGTGTTATTTATTATTATTATCAGACCTCCTCTCTGGACTGTGTGATTGACATCTCATCCTCCTCCTTTCGCTTTATTTTCACCTGTTAGGTCAGAGAAACTTTTAATTTGTTTTGCTCAGCCCAGTTACAACTTTTGGGTGTTTGCAGTCTTTTTCCTTATGAAATGTACATTTATGAGTCTCTTTTGTTCACGCTCTTGTTGGTACACGTCGTATTTTGTTCATTCGTTGTGCAACACCGTGATTGAAGTTCATGACGACCTCACGTAACCTCACAGCACATAACAGTTTTGGTGTCGAGACGAGCAAAAGTCTTCAGGTGTAGTTTTGGTGTAATTTAAGTGATTTTATCTCAAGTTTTTACATTATTTATTTTTTACTCAGCTATTACTTTATTTGCACATCAAATTTAATAAAATCGTAACCTCTGTGTTGTCAGGTTGAAGCACAAAGTCACAGTGTTTTAAATCATCATAAGAGCCTTTAAAAAGTGAAAGTTTGGAGATTCAGCAGAGTTGCACGCAGTCGTTCAGTTCTCACAATTAGTGCTTTTACTTTACTGCTGCTATTTGTTTATTTGCACTAAAAAAACACCCATATCGGTGCTAAAACTTCCTCAAACTCATCCCTGGTGAGCCCACTTTTAATCACGATAATGGAGAGCAGCGATGAAGCAGAACTGCTGAGGATCTCCAGTGTGAGAAAGACGCCACTTCACCACCCAGTTTTGTGCGTAAAAAGCCGTATCAGTTTGGTGACCTACATGGAATAAATTGTATAAATCTTTCCCCGGCGATAGTCTTCCACTCGTGACTAATTTCCCCTCTTATCGCCATGCCTTTAACTAGAGGCTGGTGTGAAACTCTCGGTGGTAAATTAAAACTGATAGCAGAAGTGTGTTGAGGGGGGGAGGCTTAGGGTTTAGTGAAGTGACACCCCGAGCTCCCTTTCACGCTGGGGGTCGAAGGAAGAAAAAAACACACTAAGCTGGAGTACATCCCTGCTAATACACAGGCACCGCAGCGCTCGAATCACAACACCAATCACGTCGCTGACGCCAGGCTAAGGGCCAGCGATTCAACAGCCGTGGCACCCAGAGGACGCTGCAGGAATTCAGATCCATTACGCTTCCAGCCCCATCAAAGGGACTCTGGGATTCGGATGCTAAATCTGCTCCAGATGCTCACTGTTGGATTTCGCTGAGACGCACTGCGGGGCGAGTGTCATGAGGGCCGACGTCTGCGGCACGGCAAAAAAAAAAAAGCAACCGGTCTGAGCCGAGGCGGTTCGCGTCGGAGCACAATGGAGGCGGGTAAACAATGGCGCGCTTGGTTCGTCTTTGGACAAATAAATACGCAAGAAAATGAACAGATGAGCAAAGCCGCAGGTAGCAAACATGTGAACCTGCAGCAGCTGGAGGGAAAATCTCCATCACACCACAGGATTACTGCTTTCTAGAGCCAAACTGATATTTTTGTCCAGTTTATCTGCATTTTTCTTTTAACTTATTACAGATACGGATACGGATATCACAGACACAGTATAGAAATGAAAATATTTGAGATTGAATGTTTATTCTCGACCTTAAAATCTCATCATCATCTCATCTCCCTTTTCTTTTCTTTTATAATCCATCTTATTCATAACTGACAAACCTTTATATCTTCACCAGAGCACATCAGTGAACTTTTCACCCCCCTTATTGTCCACAAAGGCCTGTCAGATCCGCTGGATTCAGTTTGCAGGCTGAGCCGCTGTTTTTCTGCTTTTAAATCCTCTTTAAAGACACAGTTTTCCCCAAAACAACTAGTTTGATTTGTCTACATAAAACAGCTCAACTGTGCACCCACCTGTTATTAAGTTCATTTTAATAATTTCATTTGTTTCTCCTTTTGATTGGATTTTCTTTTTTTGTATTTGTACTGTGCACTTAAATTCTGTTGTTCTTGAAGTTTCTTTTATTTCTGATTGTTTTATGTTGTGTGTGAACAGCACTTTGAACTCCCAGCTCTAAAAAATGGGAGCGTTTTGAGGACTTCTCGTGCTTTTAAGGGCTTAAAAGTCGAGTTTGAATCTCCATCATTTAGTTGGCATGTCCATATTACTACCTTTTCTTCCCGACTCTTCTTATTGGCTGAAACAGAGATGTTTGTGTTCACGCTGTCGGCCTCTGCAGAGCGACATCTCGAGGGAGCGAACAAGCCGCCGAAGATAGATGCTGCTCTGAAGGTCACATCATCACTTAAAGCACAGGTCCTCCTCGTTCCCGATGACGCCTCATGAATCTCGAGGCGACCTATCTGTTCCCGCCGTTGATTAACTCACCGCCGCGTCCTCCATATTTTACACTCGGCTCAAAAAGTCTTTATCCGTCTTTCCTCTTCATGCCTCTTTTTTAAAAAATTCCTCCATAGTTGTTAGATAATAATGTCAAACGCGTCGGGGAGGACGTAAACACACCGCAGAGTCCACACTCGCGAGCGTGACGATGTTTGACAGGAGTGAAATAAATAAATAACAGCGGCTCTTTGTGCGAGGGAAATGGGGGAGTCACACCGCGGCGTCTGGCCTAAATGTCTTCCTGCTGCTTTTTGCCTGACTGTGCAGGTTTTTCGCGTGCCGACCGAGAGCGACTGCAGTGTTTCTGCTCCGCTCTGCAGGGATTACACTCAGATTAATGAAGAGGCAAAATCCCTCCCTGCTTCTTTTCCCTTTCTGACTTTCTTCACCCTGTTTGTGTACACACGTGCATTTGAGTGCAGATATAAGTACTGTACATGAGCGTGCAACTTGCAGGTTTACAAGCTAAAGATAAAATTAGGTTGTATTTGGATTAAAAAAATCATTTCAGTTGCCCGATCATGAGAGCAAATTCCTGTTTCATCTCCTCGTCATCCTGCAGTTTATTTTTCTCCTAACCAATAAAAAAAAAAAAAAGCCATCAAGTCAGACTTATTTACAGCAAATCACTGAGGAGGAGTCGGACATCTGGGCACAAATCTGAGCTAATCTGGGTCTTTTTTTTAGATATATATAACTGTTGCATAATAAAGCATTAAAAAGACTGTGGAGCTGCCATTTGAAACATTTAAATGTCACCTCGATGTTTAACCTAGATATCCAGACCTCTTTTGACTCAAAAAGTCTGTGAATTAGCGAGAGGCCGATCAACCCTCGTGGGTGTAAAAAACAAGTGAGAACATGAGCGAGAAACTGTTGACAGATTACAGGAGGATTAACGGAGAGGCGACCCCCTTTTTGTCCAAAACTTCCTCTTTTCTGTGTCTTCTTTGTGTTGTGTTGTTTTGTGTGTGCGCGCATTTCCTCGAGGCTGAAGTCATCAGCGTTGAAACGAATCAAAAAAATAAATAAAAGCCTCCCTCTTCTTCAGCGCTCGGATGTTTTGGTCTTTAACATTCGCTCAGCGTGCGCCAGCGTCGACAGGTGATGCCAAGCAGATGAATGGAGGAAATGCTCTTTGTTGCTCCTTGTGCTCATCCCCCCTCTCTCTCTTCTCTCTCTCTTCTCTCTCTCTTTCCCTTTCTCTCCCCAGGCTGCTGTTTTGTCACGTTTTACACAAGGAAAGCTGCCCTTGAAGCCCAGAATGCACTGCATAACATAAAGACCTTAACAGGGGTGAGTGTGTGTCCTCGATTCTCCTCTGCCTACTTTCCTCCTCTAATCACACACTTACAGCAGCACCCTGAGGCCGCCCCGCCCCAACCTGTGTGTGTGTGCGAACACACAGGTATGAACATCATTGTGTGTGTGTGTGTGTGTGTGTGTGTGTGTG
>JBAJHX010000002.1:2248597-2267078 GCA_037176925.1 Amniataba percoides | reverse complement strand
GTGTGTGTGTGTGTGTGTGTGTGTGTGGGACATGTCTGAGAGATAGAAAAAAAAAAAGCGGAGAGCGAGGATGATAAGGAAGAGAGCAAGAGGGAGAGAGTTGGGATAAAGGTGTGTGATAGAATTGGAAGATCAAAGCTTTCTGTCACAGCGTGACTGAGCCCAGCGGCGTTATGGTAAGACGGGGCACATACACACCTGTGCGGATGCGCGCACACACACGCACACACGCACACACACTCGCGGCTGGTATTTGACTCTCAGTGTGATTGATACCGGGCTAGATTTGGAGAATCACTGTCATTCGTCTCTCCGCAGATCAAACAGCCACATAATCTCCCATAAGGAAAGAGAGATGGAGGGAATAAAAAAGGGACAGAGGAGGAGAGATTGGACGAGTAACAAGAGGTAGCGAGAGAGAGGGAGAGGTGACAAAGCCGCTCTCATCTGTGAAGTATTTTCTTGTTTTCCATGGAAGAAGACCCGCCACCTTAAAAACACATCCATCATTCGGCTCCATTAAGCTGCACATGAGAGAGAGATATCCAGGATCTAAGAAGACAAGTGTAAATGCAAACATTAGACCCCATTTACACCCGGTGTAAACACGCAATCTGTATCTCGGTAGCTCATCTCCCAGCGAGGGAAAATAAATCTCGAGGTGCAGAACGCACTGCGAATCAGATCTCAGCCAGGTGAGGACGAAACGGTTCAAAAGCTACCTGCAAAAAAACTCTAAGACGAGCAGCAATTTCTCTGCAAAAAGACAAAAAAATAAAGGTTTTCTTGGTGTGCTGCAGCTTAATGAATGTACACGTCATCAAAATGAGATGGCTTATTAATAGCAGGTGTAAATGCAAAGGCACCTTGGGATTCGTTCGGTTTCTAAGCGGTGGGCGTGCATAACTCGCCGTGTTCACAGGTGGCAGCTGCTCTGAAACTTATTCCCCCTGATGGAAAAGGAGCAAAATGCATCAATCTCTCTAATCTTGACCTCCTCTGTTTGTCTCTGGGAAATTAGGAGTAAGATAAATCCTGATGGATGAGCATGAGGAGCGCAGACCGGTAAAAGAAATCAACAAAGTCTGACAAGTGATTCATTTCGACCTCAAGTAAAAGCTCGAAATGGCGAATGAAATGTACAAAGAGTGAGCCGAACACTTCCTGTATGTTAAAAATGAAGCTGTGTGTCTGCACGCTGAGTTTCCTGATAGTTTGGATAGTTTCTCTTTGCAGCCGCTGGATGTATTTTATTCATCTACATCATCCACGTCTTATTTTCAGTGAGCGAGATGAACTGGATTCAGCAGCCGACTGCTTATTCCTCTTGTTCTTTGTTATTCTTTCATGATGATCTCTCTCCATTTTCTTTCTTTATTCCTTCTCTCCACGCTCTTGTTCATGATGTTCATCTGATGTTTTGAACCAATCGGGTGCTTTACTGTCACCTTTTGGCCTGAAGTGTGTTTCATGTTTGTCCATATTTGCATCAAGTGCAGAAAAAACAAATTAAATCTTTGACATCTGAGATGCAAACGAAGGAATGTTTGAAAGCGCATCTGAAAGGCGCCGTCTTTCACGTGTTTACGCCGGCAATTTTAATATATTTTGCCCCTTCTTCTCTGTCTCCGCAGATGCACCACCCGATTCAAATGAAACCTGCAGACAGTGAGAAATCTAATGGTGAGTGGCCACACACACACACACACACAGACGCAGACAGAGAGCGAGACGCGTCAATATCACACACACATGCATCAATAGCCTCTTTGAATTTGCTTGGTAATAGCTATCTCACCCGCGTGTTTGCTCGCTGCTCGACTGGGGGGAAATGATCGAGCGAGAGACACAGAGGGGAATAGAGAGAGAGAGAGATGGAGGGGGGGGTGCTGATGTATATAAATATATTTTTATATATGTGATAAATTATTAAGGTGTTTCAGAAGGAGGTCGGTGAAAGTTGAATCGTTTTGGCCTCCCGGTGAACCCGCCTCTCTCCCCCGTGGCTGTTCGCTCGCACAAAACACACTCTCCTCTCCCTGCACACACACACACACACATCTATCTCACACAAGCACTGTCACACACTCTGTCCTCACGTCACCCCCCTCTTTTCCAAACTACATATTGCAGATGCGGCTCTGAATTGATTACATATACCGAGCCTTTTCCTCCTTCATGCTAACGAGGAAGAGCAGAGGAAGTACAGGAGTTCATTTAAGGGAAGAGGTTGTCCTATATTTGTCTTTTAGTCAGCAAATCCCACAAAAAGACGACACCAGCGACGTGTTAGTGCATTTACAAATACTTCATGACTTTCCTGTCACGTTTGAGGTCTCTACTGAAGACGTGAATCTTTAAAACAGCTGGGTACTGTAGTTTTTTTTAACCGCTCGGATGTTTCCTCTTTCCGCAAAGTGAGACGTGAGCGGGGCATCGTTTCAGGAGGGAATTTGATTAAATGTGATTGCTTTGAAGTGCGCGTGACCTTTCCAATCATGGAGTCTCCGGAGAGCCACTGGGGGGGGTGAAAGCGAGGCCCAACCCGCCCACCCGCACCTCTCTGAGCTGCATTGTTGAATCACAAGAGGGGGAGAAATGAGTCACTTTTTGGGAATAAACACAAAGGTTTTAACATCAACACACACACACACCTTCAAGCTTTGACCCCACAGCACTACACACACATGCTAAACAGGTCGAGTGTGGTTTTCTAGGATTTGATGCTTCACAAAATTTATAACTGCAGGATGAGTCAAGAGATTTCACAGGAGACAAATCACCTTTTCTACTAAATTAAAAACGCTAACGCAGGATAATTTCATTGTGTTTTAAAAAGACATTTTTGAAGGTCTGATTTTTCTGAGGGGGGGTTTTACTCCTGTTTTCTAATTTGTTTTTAATTGGTTTCATTTTCATGCGGCAATAACGTTGGGTGTAATTCGTCAGGTTCATTATGTTCGGTGATATTTAGTCGAGGGAGGTTCGAAAAGTAAAAGACGGCGCCGTGAGAGTCGCAGTTTGGGTGGAAAAGGCAAGCGAACCTCGTGGACGTGGTGGAGTGATGAAATTACAACAGTTTTGAGGGTCAGATCAAATAAATTCTCAATAAAAACACAGAATGATCCTCAGATTTTAGATCTGTAGTTTGGGTTTTATCCTCTTTCGGTGCATAGTTGGATTATTATGTCCTAAAAGTCGGCTCATCTTTGGTGGTTTTCTTTTTTTTTTTTATCTTCCAGCAAATTGCAAATGTTTTACACAACATCTGAGGGCTCCATTTTTAGCTTATCATGGTGTTTTTTTCGGTGACACAGTTGAAGGGAACGCTTTACACAAGGACTTCTTGCCCCGTCTCTTAGAAAAGGGGGGCTCGCTGACCCGGCCTGGCCCAGTTGGTAATTCATCCGTAGGATATTTCAAGACGTTTTGCAGCTGAGCCTCCTGCAGCTCCTCAAACGTTGCAGAGATGAGCTGAGTTTTGTTTTGCAGTGCCCCAAATAAAAAAAGAAAAGGCCACACATGAAAAAACACAACGGTTGTTGTTTTTTCTCGACTTTTCAAACCTCACCGCCGACGGGGGTTTAACCGGAGATGGAAAAATTACTTCCCGTTTCGAAACGGCGTCAGAGATTTCTGTGGGTTATCGAGGGCGGCAGAGCTCAAGAAAACTCCGGCAGCGGGTGTCTGAAAAATAAAACAGAAATTATTTGCATGGCTAAGTGAGAAAATGTGTGTTTTTGCAATTTGGGTGAAGTGACCCTCAAAGCTGAGTAATTGAGCAGAATATGAAAGTGGATAAAACCCTGATTGGATGAACTGACCATTTTCGATCCAGCTGCAGGTAGTTTAAACCTTTTTATACAGGAAGCCTGCACGTGTTAAAAGCAGGAGCGTCCGCCATGACTCTACATCACGGAGGAGTCCTTCGGGCTGACACGCAGACGATGTAAGCCACCTGCTATATCACCGTCCACTGCGGGGGAATACAATAAAACGATCCAGAGAGGCGGCGGGGGAGGGGGACGGGGGAGAAATCCTTATAAAAGCCATCATCCGCTCCGCTGAAATATGGTGAAATACGACTTTATAAGACATAACCGCCGGGGTAACGATGGCGGGAACTTAATAAAGCGTCCACGACTCGCAGCCAGAACGGTGAAATATAGAGCAAACCATACGCAACATATCCATCCACTTAATGGTAATGACCTTTAATAAACCCAGTGTTAGGATCGCTGTTACAGTGACGAATGGCTGCTCAGAGGTTTATTAGTTTAGTCAGCGGAGGAGATGGAGGAGAAAGAAGAAGAAGAGGAGGAGTGGGAGAGATGTACAGTACATGAGAGATAACATTATTGTTAAATCGTGATCTCTCCTTCCACTAAACTTTTGTGAATTTGTTGGTTTTTTTGGGTCTCTTAATGTGTCGAAGCTCAGATTGCAAAAAGCTGGACTCATCAGCTGGATCATCCCGGCTTTATGAGTCTTATCACCCAACCCGCCTGCCCGACTGCCTGCACGCCTCGTCCACAAAAGAAAACAGAAACAGCCAATTGTAACGATATCTCCTCTCTTTCTTTTTCTATCGACACAGAGTAAATTAATTACATTGCTGTTAGACTTGTGGTAATCTTCCTCTGGAGTGATGAGCGCCGCGCACACACACCCATGCTGTGTACAAAGGAGTTAAAGCTTTTTGAAACAACACTTATCTTGGCAGCGTATCCCGACGGTTTGTTTTCTCTCTCTCTCTCTCTCTCTCTCTCTCTCTCTCTCTCTCTCTCTCTTTTTTAAACACACAAACAATTCAAACAGCAAAATAAACAAGTGCGCTATTGATTTCCCAGAGTGCAACAGACCGCTTATCTCTTTCGCCTCGCGGTAAGAGCTGACAGTTTCCTCATTAAAAATGAATTGGATTAGCATTGCATTGGATGTGGTGGGAACACATAAACACACACTAACACACACGCTGACGCACACGCATTGTTTCTGCGAGCGATGAGGATTTCGCTCTCGGCGTGATTCAAGCTTAACCTCGCTCACACACACACACACACACACAAATGCCAGAACGAGGCCTCGAGTTTCTCACCGTTACCTCGCGGCCCGATTGGCGTTCCTCGAGATTGCACGGCGAAGGGAGGCGATTGTGTCAGCGAGGTTGGAGGGGGAGGGAGGAAAAAGGGGGAATCCACGAGGGGGAGGAAGAGGGTGAGAGAGGACAAGCCGGGGAGAGTCTCAGCGAGCCGCCGTTGTTGAAGTGATAATGAGACATTGATCAGAGCCTCGCAGATGGCATGATGAAACACATGAACTCTGTCCGTGTTCATCTCTCTCCCGCTGTCCTTTTTCTTTTTTTCTTCTCTTTTCTTTCTTCCCTCCTTCCTCCGACTGTTGCTTTTGATTGCTGTTTTGTTCTGTCTCACTTCGTTTCGCCACGTTTCTGGACTCTCCTCTTTTTAAACTTTCTTCTTCCCCCATTTTGTTTTAATTTGTCGTTTTTATTCTCTTTGTTCTCACCCATCGTTCGCTTTTTCTCTCCAGTGTAATATCATTGTTTAAGAAACAGTGAATTTCAGTGAAACGGAAGGTTTGTCCACCTTCTTACAATACAAGAAGAGCACATGTGCAGTTTAAACAATAGCTCCCCTTTAGGAAATGTCCATATTTGCTTTATTTTTGAGTGAAAGACAAGAAGTTTGATATCACAGAGCGAGACGTAATAAAAATCAACCTGCCAGCATCCTCTAATCTCACAAATTAATACGTTATATCTTGATATTTCTTTCCTAACTACGACACAAAAGCACATTTCCTAAAACACCTAACCATTCCTTTGAAAAACAGATTAGAAAAAGTTAATTCAGAGGAAACATTTCACAAAAGACTATCAAGAAATACATTAATACTGTTTTTTCTTTCCTTCTTCCTCTTTGGCTCTGCAGCGGTGGAAGACAGGAAGTTGTTCATCGGCATGGTGTCGAAGAAGTGCAATGAGAATGACATCCGGGTCATGTTCTCGGCGTTCGGACAGATCGAGGAGTGCCGGATCCTCAGAGGGCCCGACGGCCTCAGCAGAGGTGTGTGTCGCTCTGACTCACTTCCATCCACACTCGATGCTGCTCATGTGATGATTATTATCATTATTATTAATTACTACAGAACAGGTTTAGTTGGCTGGTTGAATACAGCGTCTGAGCCAATGGCTGCGTTCCGGACTGTAAATAAAGTTTTACATTGAAGTAGCTGCTAATGAAAACCAAATAAGGTTTATAATATAATAATGTAAAAAAAAGTCAAGAAACTAACTTTAAAAGCATCTTTCCATCCACTTTCTGGTTTAACCACTTCAGAAATATTTTGCTGCATAATAAGCAGCTTGTGAGTCTTCAACTATGTTTTCTGTAAGTTTACCTCGAGCTGTCACAGGAAGATGATGTTGACTGTAAACTGTGGTGATTAGTGTCTTCCTGCAGAAGGAAACATAAAAAGTTTTGGAGACATAAAAAAATGTCAGGTGACGGTTAGTTTAAATAGTTTGGCTGCCTTTAAGAAATATATACTCCCTCACTTTTACCTGAAATAGTCATGACTATGCAAAATGTATGTCTTTTGCTATTTCAGGCACTAATAATCGTAATCTCGATGGCATTAACATCAAATGTTTACACATTTAAATCAAAATTAGTGTGCAACAAATGTTTGTCTGCACAGTAAGAAAACACAACCCACAAGTATGAACAATATAATCTCATCTGCATATTGCAGAAGATGCCATAAATTCATTAATTATAACGTTGCGAGGTGAATCTCTCAGTGCATCAGTTGGCTTTCCACCACTATGATGCCTGATGTTGGACAAAAACACTAACTTCATTAAGTTAAGCTGTGTGCTTTTCTGCATATTGAAGCTTAAAACAGATTAGTTGTAGGCCAGGACCAAAAACTGAAGAAAGAGTGAACTAACAAACCAAATAATGTCATTGCTGCATTTTAAAGCTTTGCATGTTTTCTCAGTGATTCACAAGATCTGGGTTGACCTGGACTGTGAAATGTATCTCATATATTTCAGCCTGTGTCTGTATTGTATCAGATGCTGTTTTCAACCAGCTGCTTCTTGAAATAAAAAAAAATGAAGAGTTCCTTCAAGGTTTTTTTTTTTTTTGAAAGAGTCGTGTTAAGAAGTGAATACAAATGAACTGGAGCGACATCTTGAGGCCGTTGTGGCCACTGTGAATACATGCTTCTCCTTTTTTTTTCGCTCTATATATCTCTTTTCCCCTCTCTCTCTCTCTATCTCTTTTTTCTCTCAGCCTCAGCCCCAGATCACCTCCCCCTCTCCTCCTCCTTCCTCCTCTTCTGACCTCTTAACCTCCATTCATATCCTTCACCTTCCCCGCCGTTCCAGTTTAGCTTCGCCGTAAGCCAGTCCTAAGCTCTTTGATACCTCCATAGCGAGGCTGAGGGCATTTTCTATCCCTTCTGCTGCTCTCAGATGTTACATGCAGCCATACGAAGGAGCTTTGCCTAAATAAAGGCTAATATTTTTTAGTAAAATATAAAAACTCTTTCAAGACAGTCATGGTGTCACAAAAGAGAATTAGTTTTTTAACGATACAGAAAGCTGAGTTTAAGGAAAATCATGATGATTACCAACAAAAAGATCACAGCATGCTTAGAGAGAAAGAAGCGACCATTGATTTTGGACACTGTGAAGCTTGGTGGGAGGCTCCTTGTTTCGCTTGACCAACCTGTCGAGTTTGTGGCACTTTTGCTTCCACAAAGCGCCCGTTAACGAGCAGTCAAAGCCGACTGGAAATTGTTGGAAATGACCTCAAAGTTGCCTCTTTTTTTTTTGGTGGATAATGAGAAAATCTCGCGAGTACTTCCCAACCGGCTGCCTCTATAAATAGCTCTAAAATAAACAGGAAACCCCTCCTCCGCCATCAATCCTCCCTCCCTACAAACACCTGCCCTTCTCCTCCTTCCCTTCTTCATTTCTACTATCTCCCCAATACTCCCCACCTTCCCCTCCCCTCTCCCCTTGTGTGGTTTCTATGTGCTGAGGAGATGGAGGGGCTTTTAAAAAAAAACTCTCTGTCCTCCTTTTTCCTCCTCCTCCTGTCACGCGAGCTGTCATTGTCATCGTCACGCAGGTTCGATGTGGATCTGTCGGTCATGTATATATATTTTTTTTTTTCCTGTGCTTGTCAAACGTTATGGGTGTTTTTTTATTGTTGACTTTTTTTCTCAATGTGTCCTCTCTCTCTTTATCTCTCTTTCTTTCTCCTCAAGGTTGTCTCTATCTAGAACCGATCTCTGCCTCGAAAACTAAACCACCCCAAACTCCCCGTGTTCCTCTGCTTCTTCAAACAGAACCACCCTCCCTTGTCGTTATCTATTCACCCCGGCTGTCCCAGAATCCTCTCCTGCATCAATTTGTCCTCCTTCCCTCCCTTTTCCCTCCATCCGATTCCCTCCTCCATCCCTTTTTTTTTCAAGCTCCTCTCTTTTGTCCTCATGAATATTTCACACGTAACGGCCAAATCCTCGCTTCTCTCTGCAGAGCCGATATAAAGCACTTAGCTGCGAGTCGAAGGAGAAAACGCCCGGCAGTCGCAGCTCGGGTCCGGCTGGTAAACAGACGACCCTAACCAGGTTGAAGATAAATAGGTCTTTAAGGATTTCTACGCGATTCCCAGAGGCCCTAAGTCCCACCTAGCTACACCGCAGAGCTCCTATTAAACCGCTGTATCAATCAGAAGAGCGCTACCACCGTCTCGCTATTAATAAAATATGGATCACACCACCAGTGGATGGCCGGGCCTTGGGAGCTACCCTACTTTCATTAAAGGACTGTTTGGTTCTCCGCTGACGACAGAATGCGGCCCGTGAGGTATTTTTAGCGCTCGAGCCACGTCCCATCTCTGCGCCGTGAAAAATAAGACATTGCACCAACCAGCTTTTTTTTGTTGTTTGGGTGCTGGTGGGGGATCGTTAGCAGCTTTGACATCCGTGAATCGATGTTCAGGCGATGAGGAATCCTTTATTTAGAGGCTTCAACAGCTGCAGAAAATAGCTAAAGATAGATGTTTTTTTATTTTGGGAGGTTGGAGGTTACTCCATCTGCCAATTGGAGACAAACCCATGAGTTTCCATCAGATGAAAGCCACTGATGTCGTCACCGATCGGTTTTATAAATAGAGTCCGAACCCAACAGGAGCCGATCTGGAGGGGCTAACCCAAATGAAAGCCTCCTCCACCTCCAGAAACGATCCACTTCTAGGGCAGCGTTTCTCTCCAACCTCTGAGAAACGAAGCAGTTAAATGACAGATTGTGGCCCGTCTAAAATAGACAGTCCCCTGAATCAGTTGAAAAAGTGACCCCGTTTCAAATGTCCTATCTACGGAAACACCAGCTAGCACAGCAGCCCGACGCCGTAAAAGGACACGTCGCAATGTTTACTAGGTCAGTGCGGCAGAATCTGATAACCTTGAGTCTCTTTTTTACTACCTTTTATTACCTTACCTTTCTGTTAAAGCCGGTTTTATATGAAAGGCAAGTAAACCTCAACTTCCAGCTGGCAAGGACATCAAATATTTAAAAAGGAAAAAGAGGTAGGAAATATGTTTAATCGGAGATCAAAAGAAGGTCCATGCTGCTAAAAGTCACAATCATTCATCAAAATGTTCAAAGGTGGTGAAAAAGTGAAAAATCTGATGCTTCTTCCTGCATCGCTCATAATAAAACAGCTCCGTAGTGCAACTAGAGGTCAAAAACGCCTTTAATTTTACATCACCGTCATTTAAATGGGAGACAATTAAAGGATACCACACATTTAATATCCCACGTGTAAAGGCCAGATGAGGAATAATAAACTTAAAACTTAAATACTCTGGCCTTGGTTTCCCATTTTTTTCCCATTTAGGACCTTTTTGCTGACACATATAATAAATAAAATAGGAAACTAAAGCTAGATTATCGTGATTATTGTACTATTTCCAAGAAAAGGTCATTATTGGACATTATTCCACTTTCCAAGACTTTTTGTTGCATTAAGGTATTTGAAACTGCTTTGCAAAGATTAGATCAAGATCGTCGTGCAAACCATCATTGGCCTTTATCTACCAAAATAGTTTGCTTTTGTACACCAACCGTTCACCTCAGCCTCCTGAAGAGGTTTAGTTTTTCTAACTAGTTCGCCGCACATTTTGAAGGTTATCGGAAAGATTTGGGCTGCAGGAAGTGGACAATCGGTGCGATTATTCCCGTTATTGTCGCGTTGCCTCTACAAGGACACGCTTCCTCTGTTCTCCCCGTTTGAAATCTGTGTGTAGTGGATGAAAAGCGGGAGAAAAAAAAAACTGACCATCCGTCACTCTCAGCCTCGTTCTATCACGGGGCGACGGCGGGCTTTTTGATAGAGGTGGAAGAGGACAATGATCGCATCTATTCCTCAACACGTCTGTCCTTCCTCTCTCTTCCCCTCTGTCGCATTATCCGTCCTCGCAATTTCTCCTCTCTTCTCTCTCTGTTTTTTATTTTATCTTTTTTTTTTTGCCTCTCAGCCCTTTCATCCCATCCACACATCCGGGGAGAGTCTATCTGATGACCCAAGCTATTAGATTTTTTCCACCATCGCCAAGCCACAAGTCAGCCAGCCGAACCTGAACCTGTGTGTGTGTGTGTGTGTGTGTGTGTGTGTGTGTGTGTGTGTGTGTGTGTGTGTGTGTGTGTGTGTGTGTGTGTAATCAGTTCAGGCCTTGCTGCGCTAACGTGGCTCAGTGAGTTTTTTGTTAGCATATTATTAGTCCGGGGGGTTGTTGAAGCACTTCTCACATTATCTCCTCTAATCACTCCCCAAACCCGCCAGACAAACACACAACAGATCGACCCCCCCCCGTCCACCAAAAAAAATGACAACCAATAACAAACTTCCCCTAAAAAACGCCTCCAGCTGTGCCTCATCTTGATTGGCTAACATCAGGAGGACGCCGGCCACGCCTCCTCTCATCCCCTCCTCTCGTCTCTCTTTCTCTCTGTGGATTGAACTAATAAGATTTTTTTATATCTGATTCACGTCCTCTTGTAGCCTCCTGCAAATTTTTTTTTTTTTTTTCTGCCGCCAACGCCGCCGTTTCCTGTTCGACAAAGAAAAGAGAACGAGAGAGAGAGAAAGAAGAAGGCGCCCAATCAGACGCACAATATAGGCCCAAACGAATTCAAATCATGCAAATTTGGGCTGATTTACATTGTTGAACTGCAAAAAAAAAAAAAAAAAAGGGAGGGAGGGGGGAGCGGATGAATTCAGGTATGACTAATTCGGTCAGGAGAGAAAAAAAGAGAGAAAGAGACGAGGAGGATGGAGGGAGGCGGGGAAACAGCCAATCCGAAGCCCCGATGGTGAATGTGGTCGTCTCAGATTGTCCTGTGGGTGCTGGGATGGGTTTGTGGGTGGGGAGGGACGGGATGGGATGGGGGGGTGTGGTTGTCATGACACTGTGCTCGTTTTTCGGCTGTTGTTTCCACAGCGACTGAGAACACTGTTGTCCGCCTGTGAGCTGTTCTCTGTATCAATCTCTGTTTGGGTTTTTTTATAACAACGACGTGTCCAACCCTTTTGTCTTGTTTTTGTTCTTTCTTGTCTTCCCTCCTCCTCCTCCTCCTCCTCCTCCTGCCCCTCTGCCCTCCCCCCTTCCTCCCTTCCACTGTCCCTCCATCCCTCCCTCCCTCCCCGTCCCTCCCTACAGGATGTGCGTTTGTCACGTTTTCCACCAGAGCTATGGCACAGAATGCAATCAAAGCCATGCACCAGTCTCAGACTATGGAGGTACTGTACTCTTGCCCTTTCTTCAACTCTCTACTTCCTCTTCCTGTCTCCTCAGCTCCTTTTTTTTTTTTTTTTTTAATCAAAACATGCTCCTCACTCCTCTGCGATTTAACGTAATATCTCGCCACCGCCGCCACTAGTTCGGCTAACAATTGCATCCCAGCATGGCGTGGATTAAATGCTGTCACGTTAGCATAAAGCCCTCGTAAACAAAGGAAATTAGTGTTGTTTTATTGTCAAGACTAGTTTTTCTTTATCATTCTAGAAAGAAAAAAGCTACCTGTTGCACAAAGCTGCGGTTCAGGTTCAGTAATTTAAAGATAATTTGCATAGAAAAATCTCTTAAAATCTACTTTATATCTACGTGCTGCAAGTAGAAATGACCAGTGAGATGTAGACCGGAAAGTTAAAGTCTGTAATGGATGACATAATCATAGCTGCAAAAATTGCTTAAAAATGCACACAGGAAGGGTTTATTTTCTTAGTTTTTGATCCATGCAGAGGTTGGAGCAGCGTTAATACGAAACATTTACATAAATAGCTTAAACCGAATCATTTTTTTCATCCTCTCGGCTGACTTGTGATAAAAATCGTCTACTTTTTTGGGGGGCACTGAAAGTTTGGCAAAGTCTCACAAAAAAATTCAAAAAATGAAGTAGTACCTTTGACACAGCAGCCACGGTGTGCAGGTGATGTTACAGACCTCATCAGCCATAATGGAGACCCTGCCGCTGCCTCCTTTGTGCCCCCCCACCACCCTCCACCTCCTCCGGTTTTCGGGCGCCCTTGTCAGCATTGTCAGGCCGGTGACAGGGCAGGATGACAGGGCCGTGATTGGGGCAGAATTACACGGTGTAAGAAAAGAAGTGTGCAGACGGAGACACAAAAAAAGTGGTAATAACAGGCTGTGTTAAAGGGAAAAAAAAGAAAGAAAAAGACGAGTGGCGTGCACCCCCGTAGCCCCCTCATTAGAGCTGATCATGATAATCATGGCTGCTATTGATGTGCTGTGACCCTGACATGGGGAAAACGCATGCTCCACCCTCCGTCTGTCTGTGTGTGTGTCGCTGTTGTGAGTGTGCACGAGTGGGGATTTTCTGTTTATGTTGTCACGCTGCGAATATCAGTGAAGAGTCTGTGTTGATTTATGTGGCCGTGCAGCGGCGGCGGCTGCATCGCGTCTGTCTTTCAGAGCAGAAGGAGTGACACTCTCCTCCGACAGCGTTGGTATTAAGCTAGAATTATCCTCGCTCTGAGCAGTCGTCTGCCACAATGGGCCTGGTAAACACTGCCAGTGTCCCTCACTTTTATCAGGCACACGAAAAGAAAAAAAAAGCCTTAAACCATAACACAACAATATTGCAGTGGACAATGGCAAAATACCTTCATTTCCATTTGAAAACAAGCTGTCTAGCCCCAGGCGGACCTAAATTGCCGCAACCGTTTGTTAATGTTCCTCAGTTTTGCAATTTAAAAGTAATTACTTCGGGTCCGTATGAGGGAATGAGGTCTGGTAAATAGAGTTTGGTTATTGTCTTGGCTCTATTGCACCCCACTGTCTTAGATAGAGCAAGATTGTGTCTGTTATCTGTTACTGTGTGTGTGTGTGTGTGTGTGTTTGAGGCACGTACCCGCCGCATGTCACAAGGTAAAATAAAAAAAGAAAGAAAAAAAAAGGGGGGAAAGGCAGCCCGGGCCGTCCATCTGTTGATGGCCCTGTCACTGTCATATCCATTCTCATTACGCCGTGACATTCAGGTGCCACGCTCGTACACACACACGCAAAAAACACACACACATGCTCGCTGAATGTCAGGCCATAATGAAAGTGGATATGAGCGAGACAGGTAATTCACCGTCGAACCTCTAAAGACACACAAAGAGAGAAAGAGAGATGGCTCGGCTTCATCGCGCCGCGTTTGTGTTGATTCGTGCTTTACGTTATTCACTCCCTTTTATAAACACTCATTTAGCATTTTTTTTTTACAGCTCTCCTCACGCCTCGTTCCATCAATGCTGATTTCACTTTCCGCCTTTTTTTTACCTTCTTTTTTTCACCTCCATATGACACCGAAGGCCCACTCGCACATTATCCTGCCCTCACACACACACACACACACCATAAATGCACAAACGTTGGAGAGCTTTAAGTGCAGCGCGAGAGAAAACAGAGCGCCGTCCGAACAGCGAGCAAACACATCTGTCAACTTTACTGGAGAGAAGAGACAGATGCAGAAAGGAAATATTAGATTGGATTAATCAGGAGGATGATGCTGTACAAGACGGCGCGTAAGAAGTTTGGCTCAAAAACAGCAATCACCTTGTTGTATTTGTCTAAAAAAATGTGAGTTTCAAGAATCTGAAACTGTCAGAAATAACAAAATACTCATAAATTAACTGTGTGATCAGTTTGGAAACTTTCATGAAGATTTAATGTGGGGTCATTGTGTTCGGCTGCATTTGTTTTAGCTAGTTTTAATAATAAACTGACATTTAAGCATCTTACTTTGTGTTTCTGATTAAACTTTATTTGTAGAAGAAACATAACTTTAATAATCATCTGCACTGTAATCAAACGGTTCTTCGGGATGTGGTCTTGTAACATTTTTATAACCGGGCTCAAATATGAAAGCAAGGCGAGGCAATTTATTTATGAAGTACATTTAATACACATAATAACATTCGAAAGTGCTGTACAATTCACATGCAATCATTAAAGTAAGATAAGAAAAGAAAACAATTGAGAAGACCTATTATTGAAGGTAACAACAAGCGGAAATATTAAAAATCAAATCAGTGAAAAGTACAAACTTAAATGGAAGCGAAAGATAAATTATTAAAGACGTTCAGTTTACGTCATCCGAGTACATAAAGAGATATTTTTGACTCCTTTTCTGCGTGTGAGATGTTTTTTGGGGACATTAGGTTCAGACGACGTGTGCAGAGAAGTTAAACTCGGCGTGCTTAAACTCTTCCTGTTAACGCAGCCGCCGCCTATTAGCAGATGAAGATCACACACTTTGACATTTAAAGGCTCCGTGAGAGGTAAATAAATGAGCTGGAGGCGGCTCAGAGCGCATAAACTCTGGAAAGCTATGAGAGATTGATTTTCAAGGTAAACGGACCGGAGATTATAAGTTCAGCGTGTGTGTGTGTGTGTTTTGGGAAGGATGGGAAGCGACGTGTGATGCTCTCTTCCCGCTCGTCTCGGAGAGTTCGGGGAGCGCTCGGGTTTACTTCTGTCACAGACAAAAGTTTAACTTCCTTCGTGCGTGTGTGTGTGTGAGGACGGCGGGATGAGGTCACATCACATCCCGATGTGTGTGTGTGTGTGAGCCATATGCTGTAATTACACAATTATAAATTTGGATACCATAATTACGCCTTATTGCCATGTCAGCGGCCTCATTTTGAGACTATAGGCTGTCACGCTGTCGGCCCACACGGACACACCTGTCAATCACAGGCAACCTCACATGTTCAACAAATGTGTGTGTGAAGGTTTTTTAAAGGAATATCTCCATCACGAGGGGCAGTTAAAATACTTTAAAACTCCCATATTTCAAACTTTAAACTTCAGGGTGTGTTTTGTGAAGATGCTGCAGCAGATTTGTCAGACGTTGTGAGGAAGAGATGAAGAGAGGAGCGTTTTTTTCCCCCTCCTGGTTCCTGCGAGACTCGGAGCACTTTATTTTTTTAAGATGTGAAAGTCGTGCAACGTGGGAGTCTGTGTGCAGCTAAAAATCTCTCTCTCCTGAAATAGCATCCCAAATAAAGCGATAGCACCACCACCGACGTGGACTTAATGACAGTTGTTTTCAAAATACATGAAACCGGAGACGAAACAACATCAACTTTTTATGAGTGCAAATTAGTATTCCTACGTGGGATAACTTTAGTTGTCTTTTTTTCTTCGTGCATTAATGATCTTCAAGGGCCTCATAAAATATTTTGGTGCCCGTCGAGAGGCGGCCGCCGCGTTGCCCCCTGCTGTTTGTGTTCAAAAGCGGCCAATTCAGAACAAATCAGATGGTTTGCAAATTCAGTTTTTAACACAACGTGAAGCGTAATTGCACCCAGCGGCGGGGTTTCAGCAACAAACACCTATAAACATTAGTTAAAGCTTCTCGGGCGGTGAGAACGTGTGAGAGTCAGCAAACTGTCTCCTCTTCTCTCCCCTGATTTAAAATGAATATAAATGAATAAGTGATTGTTCTCATTTCAATACTGGTTCACCTGTGGTCTTTTAGCAGCTTTTTTGTCAAAAATGCAACAGATCTATTATAAAAAGTATATCAGAGGAGTAATGGGGGCAGTTTGCAGTGCAGCCAAACAAACTCATGTTATTTTAATGAAGAAATTAGTGAGTAATCAGACTTTTTTCCGTCATACAATGAGCAACCATGACGGGATTTCCTCCTGCACACGTGGAGAGTAGTTTTCCACACAGCTGCAATAAAAAAAAGACTCCCTGCTATATTTTAAAGGAGTTAAAAGGTGCCAAAAAGTTAAACAAATTGAACAAAAGTCTTTTATTTATGAATTATCAGCACTAACCTTTATTATAACTGCAAAAGACGTGAAAATGTAAAAAAAAAATCACCTAATCAGAGTGGACACTGTTGTTTTATCTCACTGATTAGCGCTGTCGTCATTCAGTGTTTGATGTCAAAGTTCAGACGGTTGCTAATCTGTGATGAATTATTAAAAATCCCCCCCCTCCACAGTAAAAATCAATGACGATTTGCTTCGTTGAAACCCAGCAGATGGCATAAGCTGCCACTTTTACCCCCCATCACGTGTTCTTCATCCTTTAAGTCGACCCAAACTTTAAAGTCATCGGAGGCCCCCCCCCTCGGCCCCCCGGCCCCCTTTCTCCCGGGGCAGGACTCTCATTCTGGGCTGTATTTCCCCCCCGCTCTCCGGGTGTCAGCTGGAGTAATGAGATATTTAGCAGAGAGGGATGGGGAGCTCCTGTCTCGGGGGGGAATCGACTGCAGCGTCGCCGCCGCCGCCCCAGACTGACACTCTCCCTTCACGATGCAATTCTCCCGTCGTCTCCCCTCCTTTATCTTTCGGCGGTCAGAATAAAGAGGTGAAATGACTGCTGGGGAGACGCGGAGGGGGGGTAAATATGGCCGCCATCACAGGAGGCACAATGCAACTACACTATAAAGACGTTTGGCTGCCTTAAAACTGAATAATTGTTTTTCTGAGATGTTTTGAGGCTTCGTTTGCAGACACACCACTTCACCTCTTTGTGTTATATGTGAGTGTTTTCAAGATAAGCTAGATGCATAGAAATCCCATCATCTGGACACAAATGTCCAAGGACACTCGGATGTGAATAAAATGGTTCACAAAGCTTCTGTTTGCAGAAAGAGGAAAAGGTTAACTGAACTCGAAACGCAGCCGACAGTTGCAAAGTCACATTTTCTTGCTTCTGTTGGCATCATGATCAGTCATATTATTAGACGTCATCAGTTAGCCGAAATAACTCACAGCAATATGAGTTTAAAGTAGTTGAACTAAGTAAAATGATTTTTTGATATTGTTAAGCTCAAAGATGCCAAAAACTACAACTGCAGGTGTCTCAAATGTATTTATTCATTATTTATTTACATATTTATTCAACATAACTAACAATTAATGCACATATAACATATTATATAACAACAGCCCATCAGTACACCTGTAAATCTGTACATATGGAGGATGTTTATAGTGTATTTACATCCTTAATGACTTCATTTTTTCCACATTTATTTCCATATTTGTACTTTCTTATTCTATTATTTGAGCTGCTGAATTTCCTCGATGTGGGATTGATAAACTTTATCTTATCTTAATGTCACAAGTTCCTGATGAATAATTTTATATGATTAGATCAAATTTTGGACTATTGTTTTGAGAAAACGAGTCAGTACTGGCTGTGGAAACTGGACGTTTTTAGCAGTTTTTGACACACAAATGAAATCTTTCATCAGTTATTTAAAATATTTGATTGATTTTGACTTTACTGACTGTGTTTTACAGTGTTTGGACTCACAGTCTCTGTCAGGTGCGAGGAGAAAGATGCTTACTCTCACTTTACTCTCACACAACATACACACACGCACGCCTGACATTCGGCGTCACACACTCGTCTGCACACACACTCGACATACATCTCAGCTCCGGCTGCGTTATCTCGCAGAGTAGCCGAATCCCTCCTCTCCCCTGCAGAGCGCGGATCGTGCCTCAAACTAAATGTTTCAATCAAAAGGTTTTTATCCTCCCGTGGCAGATCGCCTTTGTTTCCAACGGATTCGCCCCCAGTTAGGCTTTGATTGCGGCGTGTGAGTAACGGCGTGGTGTGATAGATTATGACTCGTTTCAGGTTCGCTTGTGTTTCAGCCGTCGCAGCAACTTTCATCAGGAGAGTTGTTTTTTTTGTGTGTCTGTCTGTGTGTGTGTGTGTGTGTGTGTGAGAGAGAGAGAGAGAGACATGAACACACACATAATTAGGACAATTAGATAAACGTTGTCCGGTTGTCCAAATCTCTAAATCTTCCTCTAAACCTTTCTTTCTAGTCATCCTAATCAATCTGCCTTTTCTAGCTCTCTCTCTCTCTTATTCTCTGTCACACACACACATTAGCACA
>JBAJHX010000002.1:2222708-2245067 GCA_037176925.1 Amniataba percoides | reverse complement strand
CTCTCTCTCTCTCGCTGTGATCTGTCATCTGCACCTCCATTTTTTTCCCCTGTTAGAAAGTATCTGCAGGTTTGAGGCACAATTAAGCTTTTTTATGGCCATTTGACTGCTGCAAGAATCGAGTTTAAAACCAATTGAAAGATCAAAATGAAGACATAAAGCTAATAAAATCTGCCTATTTCGGGAAAGTTTTCCAACTCCAAATGGGTCGAATGAGGGAAAAAAGGACACAAGGAAATAGGAAATAAAGTGGTGAGGGACAGTCCAATTCTCCTAAGTGAAGCTGATGCAATAAAAAATGCATATTGTATTAACCCAGTTCTGTATTAATCTAAGCCTTCAGCGTGCCAAGAAGCCTCCTATTAAATGTTGAACAAGATAAAATCTCTGTCTTTAAGAAATATAATTTTTTAGGGGCTTTAAATTTTGGGTTATTTAAGGCTTTCAAAGACCCTCTCGTCATCTCTGACTCCTCCATTAAACTCCTCTCCTCTTTCTCTCTCTCTCTCCTCTCATTTCTACTTTATTTTAAGCCTCTTTTTTTTTTTTGCACCTCCCTCACCACCCTCTTCGATCACAGTTTCTTCATCTCACCTTTCCGCCTCCCTCCTCCTGGCCTCTCTTCTTCTTCTTCTTCTTCTTCTTCTTCTTCTTCTTCTTCTTCGAGGCGTCAGCTCTTAATTGTTTGCTGTTTAGTCAGTCGAGCAACAGAAACAACAGATCTGAGTGTTTGGGATGGTTTTATTGTTTTTATGTTAAAGCAGCGAGCCCTCGTCTTGTACAGTTTTCTGTCGTGTTGCATTTCCCTGCGGCCGATTTAAATTTTTGCAGCTCAGACACACACATTTCCTTACAAACGCACTCTCGCACGGATAAATGGGCTCCGGGATTTGAATGACGGCGTCTGAATCTGGAGATCTGTTGGTCCTCCATCTGTGCCGGGGAAAAAGAGAGAGAGAGCGAGAGCGGGCGAGCGAGCATTAGTGATTGGCAGGAGATGTGACACAGCTGAATGACATCTGGTCCCAGTCTTTAACACGAGGAGCTGCAGAGCTGAGAGGCTTCAATTACACCAATGAGCATTCAATTAGACGCAGCCAACGCCAGCCTGGTGCAAGCTTCAGCTCTGCCATGCAGACACACACACACACACACATGCTCACACACATATGTGCTCGCAAGTCGCTCACACACACTCGCGTACCATCTGCACAGCCCGGATACTCCGACTCTGATGTGGGAAGTAGATTGTATTTGTCTCACACTGTCTCTCTTTCTTCTTTCTCCTCCCTCTTTTTTTTCTCTCTCTCTCTCATCGCTACCTTATTCCCCCTCTAACCGAGTTATTTTTATCTCCTCCTCTCCTGCTCCTTTTTTTTCCCTCCTTAAGAAAAATGTGCGCTCGGTGATGGAGATAGCCTCTGACAAACGCAAAGGGAGGATTGGAGAAGAGCTGGTTTGAGAGAGAGAAAGAGAGAGAGAGAGAGTCGTGTTTGTCATCAGTTTAGAGGAAACGAGAAGAAAAATAGACAAGAAGAAAAGGAGGGTAAAGGAAAGAAATTGATGATCGGAAGAAATGAAAGGGGGAGGAGGAGTAAAGAGGGAAGCAAGTGGAAGAGAGAAAAGGGCAGGAAGGAAATGAAAAAAGAGAAGAGGGAAGGAAACAGGAAAAGGAAAGAAATGTGCAAAAAGACGAAGGAAGCGAACACGACGTTTGTTTTCACTGCGAACACACCGAAGTGGTCAGCTACTCTCCAAAAAGTAAAAATCTCCTTTTCATGATAATAAAGAGCTCTAATAAAACAGGCCTCCTCTCTCTCAGAAACGCCGTCTGAATTAGCGCGACACACACACACACACACACACGTCTGTTTTATTCTCCACCTCGCGTGGAAATAGAAATCCATTTTAGCTGCTGATGTATCGCAGACAATCGGAAGAAAATCGCTTTGAAAATGAGATTGGTTTTGGTTTTGACGTGCTTGTACGTAAGCACAGACGAATTAAAACAAAAAACACACACACATTTAACTTTCTCCGCTCACACACACTTCCTGTTGTCATGACAAAAAGGATCATGTGGAAAATGGCCTTTTTTCTTCTTTTCTTTTCTTTTTTTTTGTTTTTCTATATTTAATGAACCAATCAGAGTGATGAATCCAGCCATCTGTTGTCATTGGCTGCGTTCACTTTGCTCGTCTGGGTAAAGTATGTCTCCGTTTGGACGTCGCAGCCTCGGAAAGCGTCCGAAACGAGACGGACCTCCTCTTCATGGTGTCTTTGTTCGTGTGTGTCTCTTTCTGTGTACGTGTAGTGTGTGCGAGTGTCGCAGCGTGAGTGTGTGTGTATTTTCCATGGTACTGTATATACATCCAGACTGTATATACGACGCATACACCTCACATCGACAGTGTCCACCCTCTTAACTCCAGAGCTAACTCCTCCTCCTCCTCCTCCTCCTCTTCTTCCTCCTTTGGTAAGAAAGAACAGCTCTCCGGCTCTTGGTGGCTCCTGATGTTCACACACTTGCACAAACACACGACCACGGAGCGAGGTGAAAGGTCGAGAGGGCGTTTCACAGCCTTTCATTCGACCTGCCGGCGTGCAGCCGTTAGTTGTGCAGATGCAGAGATTAACAGCGAGGAGAGTTTTAGTTATCATATTATAATTTAGACTCATGATTACTGGCTTGCATCCTGTCATTTTTAAATGCAAAGTTCATTTTTAAACAGTAAAATAACTCGCCTCATCACATTTTATATGCAAAAAGAAGCAGAAAAAATCTGATTTTGTATTTTTAGTTTATTCCACCGCTTGTCGATCATCAGGAAAAGAAATAATGGCAAATTAGTGAAAGCTTTTTCTGGACAGATGTTAAAAAAGCACCTCGAGCCTCAGAAGTCCCTCATCAGTCAGGCTCTCATCAGGACCCGGTGCTGTAAAAAAAAAGATGGTTTTTATCGACCAGTCGAGCCTTTTGGTTGCAGAAGCACAAATTACCCGCTCAAGTCGAGTCTCAGGTGAAACGTTTGGCGAAACAAAAGCCGACATAACGAGAGTAGGAAGGTTAATTCCTCCTGTATTCTTCCGAGCTTTCTCCACTGAGCTTTATTCAGAAAAAGAAATATAGGTTTAACTAAATCAGCGAGATTATTTCAGCCTCCAGAGCAGCTCGGCTCAGACCTGAACACCAAACAGCTGCTTTTTCCACTGATTTAAACACAGGCGGGACTTATTAGTGAAAATCAGCTGCTGAGGTGTTTGCCTTCACACGCTCCTGAAGATTTTCCTGACGTTGCCTTAAGATAAAGCAGGAAGTTTATTTCACACACACACACACAAACACACACTCCTCTGGGTTTTCTTGTCTCCACCTTTCGGACGCCGGGCTGCAAACTCGTGCCCGCCCCCGGTTTCCAGCCGACCCCGGCCGCGCCTCAGCCTCCCTCCCCAGGTTTGACACCACCCTCTCTGGCTCCTCTCTCCAGGTATGAGTGCTCTGCAGTTGCAGAACCTGGCTACTTTAGCGGCGGCGGCAGCGGCGGCCCAAAACTCAGCCAGTCCCTCCACCGCAAACCCCCTCTCCTCCAACGCCGCCTCCCTGGGAGCGTTGGCCAGCCCAGGTAACACCGCAGGTTGGGGGGTCCGACGCCGGGGGTTGGTTCGGGAGGGGAAAGTGGGGGAGGGAGTGGGAGGGGCCTGCCTACGTCCTCCGCTCTGCACCGCTGCCATCACCACCAGTGTTGTCGCCCCCACCCACCCCACCCATGAACCCTCCCCCCTCCACGGCACCATCTCGTCATCATCGTTTGCCGACACGTCCGAACCATCTCCATCGCTCAGGCCTCCCGTCAGTGTTGTCGGCCTCCTTTTCTGACCCACGGCCACGGTGTGTGTGAGCCACCGTTTATTTGACTTCATGCATCAGACCTTCATCTTCATCCACAGAGCCTCATGCTGTGTTGTTACCTCTCCTCCTCCTCCTCCTCCTCCACCTCCGAGCACCTCACCTGACCTCGCCTCGCCTCCACGACAACGACCACGCCACATCACGTGATACACGCACTGTATATGTGTGCGCGTGTGCATGTGTGTGTGTTTTCTCTGTGCTTCTACGTGTCTTTGTTTGTAGAAAGTTCAGGATGTGTCGACGAGGTGTGTTTGAACATGTGTGTGTTTTGTCTCATGCTTGGAGGGGGGAGAGGGTTTTTTTTTTTTTTTTTTTTAAACTCCCTGTCTGAACTGAACTCGGCTCAGGTTAAATATCAGCAGCTTCCTTTTTTCCTCCCTCACCTCCTCTCCTCCTCCTCTCCTTGTGTTCCTCCTCGTTGCCCTCGTCTTTTTCGCTGCTGCCCTCCTTTTGACAAGCTCCCTGTTTCTGCTCCATCATTCTCCCCTTTCATGTCGGCTCGTCCTCGCTCCAGCAGCCGTGGTTTTCTTTCTTTCTTTTTTTTTTTTGCTGTCTCTCTTTTGGAGCACACTCCCAACAGAGCATGAATATGAAAAGCCGCCATCACCCTCCTCCTCCTTCACGTTAACACTTGCGCCGCTTCCATCCCACTTCCTGCTTCCAACCACGAGCCGAGCGGCGTGAATGCCCCGCTCTCGTCTCGCCTCTCTTCCTTTCCTTTCCCCTCCCTGCTTTCCACCCTCTCTCTCTCTCTCTCTCTCTCTCTCTCTCTCTCTCTCTCTCTCTCTCTCTCTCTCTCTCTCTCTCCTCTCTTTCTGACTCTTGAATGTCAGTCCAACCTTGAATAGCGCGCGCTCAGGTTGAGCTACTCGCGGCGCCGCACTTGCATGTGTCAATGAAGCTGAAAAACGTCACGGCAGTTTGATAAATATAGACAGTTCTGCATGGAGACAGGCCAGCGTTGCTTTTTTTTTCTTTCTTTTGTTTTGTTTTGTTTTTGCACCATGTGCCGACATAACGCTCCCCCTCTTTATCGCACCATTTCTTAAAATATTCAGCGGCAATCCTGCTTTGTTGGCATCGCTTTGATGAGATCAAGGGTAAATTAATAGATTACGTCTTTTATTTCTTTCTTCTTCTTCTTTTTTTTTGCCTGAAAGGAGGTTGTGAGCTTTGTGCACCATAATTCTTCTTCACCATCTCACCCACCACCACCGACATAGTAGTTCATGTATGGCGCACATTTCACACGGTCCAGGTGTATGTGTGTGTGTATGTGTATGTGTGTGTGTGTCCACTGTGTGTGTTTTTTGGTGTCAGTGACAACACGGCCGACGTGATTCAAAAAGCCAAAGTGTGAACAAGAGAGAGTTTTATCCAGATTTTATGTGAGCGTTAAAAAAAAGTGATTGTGCTCTTGCCTTTCTGTGCATACGTCTGCTTTTTTTTTTTTTTTTTTTTTTTTACATGTGATCCGTGTGTTGTTTTTATTTTCAACGCAATTACGGCATCACCTTGAATGCAGCGATCCTTGTTCCTGCTTTTGTGTCGACGTCCTGATCAAAGCGAAGCACAGCTCTCCTCTTTGAAAGCTGCAGACGTGTTTTCATCTCCACATTAATCTGTTTGGTTTTTTTTACACCAAGGGCCAAGGTGCAGCAACTTGTTCAATTAATTAAAGGTGCTACTTGTAATATTTTGAAACATCAGTAATCAGCGGATAAACGGCTGTAATGGAGCCAAACGTGGAGAAGATCAGCTGCAGAGCTTCTTGCAAATGAGGCGTTTCTAGTTTTTCGTAGCGTTCATCTTTATCATAAAAAATATGTTGCATGGAAAGAGAAAGTTCCTGCAGATCTGCCAACAAATCTTTCCAGACAAATCATTGAAAGTTTTTGTAATCTTCAATTCAGATCTGCATCAAAATACAGACACTAGTTATTCAGTCATGGCTGTCGTGCCATGAGTTGTAAATAATGAAATTTTTTGTGCACTATCTGAAGGAGAAACAGTGTTGTATGTTCAAGTTGACGATATTTACAGGGAAACATCTTCTCAACGTTGGTTTCGGCATTTTAAAATTATGACAATTTACTGATGTTAAATTGTGCATGTAGCACCTTTTTTTAATAAACGGAGGCTGAGCTGTGTGAAACAGAAGTTTTTTAAAGTCTCACCTCCACACGAGGAAATCAGTGGATCTGTGAAACGCTCGTATAACACGTATGTCTTTCTGTCTCCTGCCTCCCCTCTTCACCTGCATCCTCATCTTCACCTTGTTCTTCTCCTCCCCTTTTCCCTCCCTCCTCCTTCCTCTTCTTCCTCTTCTTCCTCTTCTTCTGCCCCACCCCCCCTCCCCACCAGCAGCGGGCACCACAGCCAGCTCCAACGCCGGCGCCATGAACTCTCTGACCTCTCTGGGCACCCTGCAGGGCCTGGCAGGCGCGACTGTGGGCCTGAACAACATTAATGCACTAGCAGGTAGCATCAACAGTGAGTATTCACCCTGCCATCACCATCTCCACCCCCACCTCCACCTGCACCCCCCACGATAAGACCACCCCCACCACGAGTCGACGCGGAGAGACGCAGCGTTACAGCGGCAGCCATTACAGTTTGATTGAAATGGGTTTTTGAAGGTTTTTTTTCATTAAAACTGACATTTCATCTTTAATTTTGACACTTTTTAAAGACAAGAAAAAGATTTATCAGTAAATCTTTGCTTTAAAGCAGACTCGTCAAAAGAAAAACCTGCAGAATTAGTCTTGCAAAGAAAGAAAAAACACAAACAAGACATCTAATATCATCAAACGAAAGGTGAGTACATCCAAAAACCCATGAAGATATCAAACTCTAGTGTCAGTGGCTGTACAAGGAGGTTATTTAAACTTTAGGTACGACATTTAAGGTGAAACTCAACCATCACCTGTTGATTTTTTATATTTAAATAAATCATTAACTTTATTTTAATCCATATGTTATAAAAGTTTAAGATTAGATAGGAGAGAGAAAACAGATAATGAAAAAATAGAAGAAACTATGATAGATGAGAAGAAAAAAAGACTTTCTGTCGTCTCTCTGCGTCTCAGTTTCACTTATAATAAATCATCTTTGCTCTCTCAAACGACGGCTACTTTCATTCATTCATCCGGCAGCAGGTATTTCACCCGTCCACTCATCCATCCCTCCATCTCTCCATCCGCTTCCTGGTTGTGTCCTGGGTTTTGCTGCGGTGCCATCGAGGCGGAGCTGGCGTGCTGCTGTCGCCTCACGCGTGTCTGTGTCGCTTTGTGTTGTTTCCTCATGTCACTGTCGTGTTTTTGCCGTCTGTCTTCATCTCTGCAGGAAGTCTGAACTTTAGAGAGCTACACAGGATAAACTCAAATCATTACGGTAGACTTCTGTTCTTATGTCCTCAAAAAAAGTTAATTTTTATCATTTTAATGGCAAAATATGATTATTCACTTGTCAGAAATGACCAAATTGAACAAATTTTCTGCAAAATAAATTATATTTTTATGCCAAAACCACATCTTGTATCATACATTATAATTATAATGACAAGTTTTGTCATTTTCATGCAAGTAAAGACAAAAATGTCCATTTGTAAACCAAATAAAAAACAGAATCTGTCCAATTTAATGCCCAAAATGTAACTGCATGTAAAAAAAAAAACATAACAAAAGTTAAACATCTTGAAGCTCAAACTAACTAAACTTTCAAGCTAAAGAAATACTAGATTTGACTGTTTCCATGCATAAATAAGTGGGAAATCTTGCTTTTTCCATGCAAAACTTTGTAAATATAATTATAAACATGCTATATGTTCTAAATAATTTAGAAAATAATGATAGTTTAGCATTTTCATTCCAATAAAGCGCAAATGTTTCTTGGTAAAAACTTTGAAAAGACTAAATGTGCAAACTAATGTTGAGTTTTATGATTAAAAAAAGCTTTTTCAGGGCTACTGCATTAAAACTCTTAGATAAGATGGTTTGATTCTGAGCACACACACACACGTGCTTCTATCCACATGTGAACCGTATCGACTGCACATCCCGCGTGGTTGGCGTGTGTGTGTGTGTGTGCGTGTGTGTGTGCGTGTGTGTGTGTGTGTCCTGCCTTTGACCTCCGGGGGGAGACGGGGGCCAGGATCTTAATCGCTGCTGTTATTACAGCACAGCTCCCGTACCGCCGGCCTCTCTCCACCACATTATTCTCCTCTGACCTTTACCGCTGCTCGGCCGGAGTCGCTGTATCCGCTGTGTAAATCATATACGCGCCTACTCGAGCGCACACGGGTACAGAAACACGGGACACACACACACACACACGCTCGTCCTTTCAAAAACGAACAGGCCGCTTTGGTTCTGCATCCCATTTCGCTCACCCCTCTCCCTCCTCGCCCCCCCACCGACCGACCGACCGTCCTCATTTAAACACATCTAGGCCTTAATTGAATTGCAAAGGTCACCGGTGCAATTATTCCTGAATAAATGAGTGACCTATAATCCGGAGCTGCGCCGGTGATAATTTATTTCGCTGTGTGTCTGACGGCGAGGCGACAGGACGCCGAGCCAATGTCAGACCCCCTCAGACAAGTTGCCCTCCGCCGCGATATTAAGCCGCTACAAGCAGCTAATGAGTGTTACTGCTGCGTCCCTTCACTTTTTAAACCCGAAACCCCCCACCACACACACACACACACACACACACACACACACACACAATCACCACCACACGCCTGTCTTCTTCCCCGCCAAAATAAGACGTCACGGCCTGGAAAAGCACATCGAGATCACGCCTCGCTGTTTGACTCGGCTCCTGAAGATCATGAAGAGAGACCACACACGTTTGCAGATTATGTGCAATTTAAATTCCCTTTACACTAATAAATCTTTTTTTATTAGATTTCTTCGGATGCACATTCTGGACTAACTGCTTTTATATTTCGGGTTTATTCGAGTGGATAAATCACCGCTATCGATTTATTCATGGAAGGCAAAACAGTGATTTTCAGTACGTGAGACAAGCAAACTAACAATGTCAAGAAAATAGAAATAAAAGACGAGTAAATCTAAATATACATACTGCAGATCTGAAGCCAAAAACATGAGTGAACAGCTAAGCTTCCTGTAAAGTAAAAAAAAAAAGATCATTAGCACATTTGAAGCTGTTAAACTCATACTAAAACTGACTGTTAAAAACAACTTTTTATCCTGATGTGGCAACTTTCCAAAGATTTTAGCAATAAAACATTTTTTTAAGCTTTGTAGGTGCATTCATTTCAAAATAAAGAACCACAACTCTACACAATAAGAGAAAAACTTTGCAAAACTGAAGCCATATAACTAAAGATATCATCACCATTAGTCCCTTTTAGAAATTCTTTCTATAAATGCAGGCGACTACAATACCCATAATGCTAATGGATATTTTCCCTCCTCGCTTGTTGATCAATTTGAAATGATAATAATAAAACTAAACATTGAGGTCTTTTAAATCACAAATGTAAAAATGTTTTCACAGGGTTTTTATTCGTGAGCTGTCACTAATGGAGTGAAAAGGAGTGAATGAAAGTGCACAAAGAAAAGATTTTAATGATCCAACGCGCGTCGCTTTAAAGTGTGTTTTCACGTGCTCATTGTGTTCGTTCTCATCTGCGTTTTGTCTGTTTTCTTAGCGTGTTTTTCTTTCATTTGTGTGTGTGTGCATGTGTGCTTCTGATGTGGAGAAACGCCTGTGTGTGCAGCTCTGGCTGTCATCAGCTCATACTGGACTTTACTGTGTTTAAACTGACTGTGTGTGTGTGTCCTGTGCTCTTGTTTGTGTGTGTTGATGTGTCTTTTCTTTGTGATGTGAGTGTATGACTTACTGTAAAATGTGTGTGAACGTCTGTGTGTGTGTGTGTTTTAGACGTCTTGTAACAGGTCTCGTGTGTGTATGTGTGGTTTAAAAAAAAAAACACAACCTTCAGTGGGAGCGCTAATGAGTAAGTGCACTCTTCTTTCTTTATTGTTGGGTTTTATGTAAAGTTGCTCAAATGCTCTCAGGTATGGCGGCTCTAAACGGAGGCCTGGGCGGCGCCGGGCTTACCAACGGGACGGCGGGCACCATGGACGCGCTGACGCAGGCTTACTCAGGGATCCAGCAGTACGCCGCCGCCGCGCTGCCCACCCTCTACAGCCAGTCCCTGCTGCAGCAGCAAGGGGCCGCTGGCAGCCAGAAAGAGGGTCAGTAACCTGCGGTGACCTTTGGCGCCGCTCATCGGGAGCTAAGAGTTTCTCACAAGCATGCACGAAGAGTTTCGTGCAGCGCGAGACATTTAAGGTCGCTGAAACACACGATGATTATTTAACACTGGTGCTCGTAACTTCCTGCTGCAAAAAAAGGCACATTTTTATCGGAAAATAATGTTTGTTCTGCTAAAGGGAAATAATGTGGAGATAAAAAGCATAAATGAGTCTCTAACAAAGTTGAAAGAAGAACCACAGAGTGCATTTTTTTCTATTACAACATACAACACACTATCAATATATATATATTCATAATGAGGTCACATTTTATGTATTTGACACTAACACTGTGTTGGTTTCTGACTTTTACTTTACGTCAGATCCACATTTTTTATATAAAATAATTCCTGCATCTACAGTCGCTCTCTGTTTTACTTTAAGTGGACGTTATTTTAGCAGCACAAAAATGTGAAATTTACACTGACTATGAATTAGTTATGGACCCTCTCTGAGACGTTTGTGTTTAATCAGACTTCTCCATGAATATCATCAATAATTTGGCCGCTGATTGTCCGCCTCAATTTTTATTAAATGTAAAGTCTAAATTTTCCCAAAAGATTTTTTTTTTCCAAGCCGCAGTCTCGAATACAAACCAGATGATGAAATGTCGAGTTAAACAAAAAGCAAAGGAACAGAAGAGAAAAGCTTCACACTGTTTGTTTGTCCACTTCGCGTCTCCGCTCAGCAAACAAAGATCCATTTGTGTAAAGACGAAGAGTTCAAAACCCTCCAGGGAGAAAAAACTGTGACGGCTTCATTTATCGGCGGAGAGCGTCGTTAATGATCGAGAGAGCTGCGACCCGCTGGAGTTATCAGGCCGTGTGGTAGAATGGGAGGGCGACCTGCGACCCCTCTTTAGAGGCCCGAAAAGAACCAACGAAATCTGCTTTTGTTCGCCAAAATATAATTACTGAATGAAAACAGAAAGCTTTCATCTTTCATGTCCAGCGTGCGATTTAGTTTGGAGGGTTCTTGTTTAAAAGCGATGATAAACTCAAGGTCACGCGCTGCCGTGCTGCGTTCCTATGACGACAGCCGGCGCCGCCTCTCCTGAAAAATAAAAAAAAATCTGTTCTGACCTTAAACCCGCTTTGCATCTCGCCCCCCCCCCCACCAGGTCCCGAAGGCGCCAACCTGTTCATCTACCACCTGCCGCAGGAGTTTGGAGACCAGGACATTCTGCAGATGTTCATGCCTTTCGGAAACGTGGTCTCCGCCAAAGTCTTCATCGACAAACAGACAAACCTTAGCAAGTGCTTCGGTACGGCAGGAAGGGGCGGGGCGTCGGTGTGAGATCCCAACAGACGGGAAAACACACACACACACACACACAGATGTCTTTTTGTTTGTTTTTTACATGTTAGACGTGTCCCAGGTCAGCAGCTGGATCCTCTGGTTGATAAAACAACATTCAAATCACAATTACAGCCTGAAAACTCAGGTTCTTGTTGCACATTTTTGCAAAATACTTTGGAAATGCTTTAAAAGTCAACAGGCCAGCATGCGAAATTAGTGTTAAATTTCACAATTCTCTCCAGAAAACTTTGTACGATCATAAAACTCAATTTCTGATGAACTTTGTGCCACCTGTGGTTGAAGAAAAGGATCATTTAAAAGCTATAAAACAACTGCAGAAGACTTCTTTCCAACTGATATAAATGTCGTTCCTGATTGGAAATATAAAAAAATGGAAGAAACGCAGCTTCAGATTCAGGCTGAAATGCAGATTTTGCACATTGACGACAAAAATGCTTAAATCGAATGCACGCAGACAGACAGCGGTGATGTCTGAAAACTTGAAAGTTTAGTGTTGGTTTTTAAAGGTTGCAGATGTTGAGAGAGCGAGCGAGGTGTGCACAAAGAAGACTTTGTATTTGTGAAGCAGATTCTCTGGTGTTTCTGTGTTTTTTTGGTGCAGAGTATTTTTCATTTTACTGCCCTTATTTCACAGACTCACATTGGAAGTGTCACAACCAGCCTCCCTCTATTTGTTTTACTGCGTATAGTCCATTTTACTTTGCTTTATTCTTTCATTATCGTGTTGATGCAACAACCCGCTTCCCCTCCAGGAGTCATTAAAGTTTAATCTTTCCTTATTGTGTACCAGGGGTGTGTTTTTAATGTAGATGTAAATGTAATCCAGATAAATCGGATCTCCAGACGCGCGAAACGTGGCGAGGGCGCCTCGTCGAGTATTTAACATCAACGTTATTGCGCCTTAATTTTTGAGACGGCGTCGCCGCTGTAAGCAAACAAGACGCTTCGTGCAGGAGGCCCCGCCTGTGTTTTATCATCGGGTTTGTCTGTGCAGCAGAAAACACAGAAAAAAACGCAAGAAAAACTTTAATTTGCAGAGCTGAACAGTCTGATTTTAAGAGATTGAAGATCACTTAACATAAACAGCTGCATTTTAGATAAATAAAATATTAAATAACTGTATTTTCCAGCACAGTAATAATCCATGTGTATATCTCTATATATGAAGGATGTGTTTAGTGTATTTTTAGCATTTTTTAATCTTTATTTTTTCATATATTCACTTGTTCTCAGCTGACGAGATCAAGTCAACACTTCAACTTATTTTCACGCCAGAAATGTTCCTGTGCTCACGAGAAAGTTTTACCTTCAGAGAAAGCAATAAGTTAACGGAGGGATTGTTGACCTCATCATCCTTTAGATGGTTGATGATGCTGTCAGGTATATTTAACATTTCAGAAAACTGAATACATCCTCCTCTGCAGCCGCTCTCTTTAGACTTAATTAGATTCAGTTAAGGGGAAATTTAAGGGGAAATGAAGAGAACATGCTAACTGACTCTTTGTTCATTGATTATCTGTTTTTGTACCTCTTATTGATGTAAAATCATTTACATAAAGGGGTTTCTGATCAAGACCTGGTCCAAAAGGGGTCTGGATGAGAAACTTTTTGCCTTTCCACGAAAACATAAAGGTTAAACAAACCTAATAGTGGGTCTCAGACAAATATCATGTTTGACTTTAAATGTTTTTACATCAATAAGAAATTCAAAATCAGACCATCAGCGGACAAACAGTCAGTGAGCAGGTTCAGTTGTTTTTCCCTTAACTTTCCCCTTAACTGCCATATTGGAAACTGTGAATATGAAACTAACTTCAGCGTCGTATAAAGCAAACAGCTGCAGAATATGATCATCAACCATGTAAAGGATGAAGTTTCTGGTGTGCACGAGAAAGTTAGTGAATATTAAACTTGTTTTTATTTGTTTTTTTTCTTCCGTAAAACCCTAATGCGAAACCAATATTTGTTTTTCACCTACTATCCGCCTCTATCTCTCTCTCTCTCTCTGCCCCCCGCCCCCCCTGCAGGCTTCGTCAGCTACGACAATCCCGTGTCGGCACAGGCAGCCATCCAGGCCATGAACGGCTTCCAGATCGGCATGAAGCGGCTGAAGGTGCAGCTGAAGCGCTCCAAGAACGACAGCAAACCGTACTGATCTTAGCACTTAGGGTCTATCTGCTCCCCATGTTAGCACTGCTAGGGTAAGTCCCCCCCCCCACCCCTACCCTCGCCCTGCCCCCGACCCCCCACCCTCCTCCTCCTCCTCCTCCTCCTCGCCCCATCATCCCCCACCCCCGACGACAACAGTGAAAAAAACAAACAAACAAACAAACAGCAAACCGAGCCACGACCTCTTTACACAGGGACTGTGGGGGGGGGGGGTTTGATGTGAAGGGAAGGATGTGGGAGGGAGGGGGAGACGACCTACAACCACCCTGAGGGAGACACACACGCCTTGTTTTATTTCTTTTTTCTCTCTCTCTCTTGTTTTTCTTGCTTTTTTGAAGATTTTTATGTTAGCTTTCAAATATTATTATTATTATTTATTACTTTTTCTTTTTTTTACACACATGAACGCTTCCATTACCGCCATTACTTTGTGCAATTTTTACTTTTATTTTTTAAACAATGGAAGGAAGTAGCTTTTTTTTTCCTTTCTCAGTGATTATTTATACATTTTTGAGGACTAGTTAAAGTCAGAACCGAGGTAAAGACAAAGGAGCCATGATGTATTTTTTTAAATTTTCTTTTCTTCTTCTCTCTCTCGTCGTGAACCTGAGGCCTGGCGAAGGGTTCGTTTTTTTTTTTTTTTTTTTTTTTTGTTTTTTTCGACGCGCACGCAGATATGCACATTCGACCTTTGACCTCCGCGGTGTTGGTTGCAGGCCGCCGCTGCTTCTCCAAAAACAAAAAAAAAAAGGAAAAAAAAAATCCTCTACGCCTGCTGGCAACCCGGGAGCAAAGGCTGCAAAAAACGATAGTGGCCTCTTTACATTTACAGTCAGTGGCGACGTCAGCCGGCCGTACAGACACAGTCCACCACCACAAGAAGGAAAAAAACACACACACACTCCAGCTTATTATTTATGTGAAAATAAAAATAAGTTTTTTATTTCTCAGAAGATGGAAAAAAAAATAATTAGCAACTACTTTTCTGGGTCAGATCACATTGGTCTTTGTCGTGAAAGGGATATTACAGCATGTAGGACATTTTCAAAATAACATCCGTAATTTGATGAAGGCTATAATGATATTAATGATAATGATATTAATTCTAATAATAATAGAAAACAGAGTTTATGGGTTGAGGTGGTAACTGAAAATACTTGATGTTTGTTGAAAGATTTAAAAAAAAGATAATAATTCAAAGTACAGAAAGCCACAGGCCTGTAAATTTTATTTGTAAAAAAAGCAGTTCTATTTTTATACAACATTTTTACTGCCTCAGATGATGAAAAAAAAGGATTTTATTTATTGCCTATCGTTAAGTTATTGGACTCCTATAAAGTATACAGCATCATTAAAGTTAGACCCCTTTGTGGAGAAGTCTCGTGGAATTGGGTTCTCCGGTGTTTTTTCATGTTTTTTCAGTGCAGAAAAACCACTAAATCACAGCGCACCCTGCCGCCATTTTGAACCGCAACACCCCCCCCACACACACACACACACACACACTAAAACCTCCTCCCTGTGTCATTCATCCGTTCACGCACACATTTCTCTGTGCTGTTCATCCATTCATCTCTTTTCTCTCCCTCTCTCTCTCATCCGTAGTTCTTCTCCGCTTGTCCAACTTCTACCTTTTTTTTAAATTTATTTTTATTTACTTATCTTTTTAAGTGTTTTTTGTTCGTTCGTTAGCCGCCCCCTCCCACCATCCCCCGACCCCGCCACACGCCCCGACCCCCCCCCCCTGAAAAAGATTTTATTAAAAAGAGAAAGAAATGAAAAGACGACCCCGCCCTCCCCCCTTCCAAAACAAACAAAAAAATATGAGTATTTTCTCCCAAATGACAGCATCCATCTGGGATGTGATGGATAAATCTTTGGGTGCTCTCTGTTATTTGTGTGTGTGTGTGTGTGTGTGTGTGTGTGTCAGTATAGACCTCTATAACATGATTATCATTTAAAGAAAAAAGAAAAAAGAAATGAAATCAGTGTTGCTGTTCAGCCGGTTTGCATTTGTTGTTGTTGTTGTTGTTATTGTTGTTGTTTGTTGTTGTTGTTGTTTCTCCTGATTTTTTTTAATTATTATTATTATTATTAGTATTATAATTTTTAAAGAAAACAAAGAAAATGCTGTGGTGCTCTGGCTCTCTGTGTGTAACTCTCCTCTCCCCTGTTTTTTCTTTCCCCCTTTTAGAAAACCCATCTCCATGCCTGTTATAGCTCATCGTTTGCCTAGCATGTCTCCGTGGCGTCCCCCCTCCCCTCCCCCGTCCACACACACACCTCCCCTCCCCTCTCTCGAAAACAAAAACAACACCCCCCCCCCACGCCCAAAAAAAAAACAACAACAAACAAAGTCATCGTCCTCATTGTTTTTTCCGAGCTCACCTGATCATAACCTGGTTCTCCTCCGCCGCCGCCCTACTGACCTTTTGAACTTTGAACTTTTTTGGACTATTTTTCTTTATTTTTTGTTGGTTTTTTTGTTGCATGTGACCTCATTTGGATTTTTTTTTTTTTTTTTTTTTTTTCCTGGGAGGGTTTTCAGGGAGTGAGGCGACAGAGAAGGGAGGGAGGAGGGGCGGGTGAGAGAAACGAATCAATGTGAAAAAGAGAATATAAAGCTGCATTCGTATACAAAAACGAACAAACGAACACAAAAAAACACACACACACAAAAAAAGACTTGAGATTTTTATGGAAAAACAAATGTTCTTTTTTTTTGGAGAAAAAAAACAAAAAAACAACAACAACAACCTGTGGCAAAGTGATTTCCATTCAGTTTGTTTCCTTGCATTATTTTTTTTTCTCCTCTTCTTCTTCTTCTTCTTCTTTATGTCAATTTTTTTTCTTTTCTTCTTCATTTAAAGTAAACTTGAAAGTTCACCACAGGAAATTGGCGCGTCATCTCGCTTCTGGCGCCGATTGAAGATAAAAAAAAAACATACAAACAAACAAAAAAAACATTAAGAGCGCGGGCCAGAAGCATTTCGCGCCAGTTTCTCTGAGAAATAAGACTACTTCCAAACAGTTTTTTGCGTAAAAAAACTGTCTGATCAATATTAGACTCTCTCAGAGCTCTCTCCAATGGTTTTTACATTTTTCAGGCAGTGTAAAGTTTTTTGATAAGGCCATTTTAAGTGGCTCTGTTTCTCATTCAAAGTCTATATATAGAACCACTTTTTTCTAGAGTAGTTTAAAGGTAAAAATAAAAAAGACATTTGCCCTGTTTGGGTGGGAGAAATGCTACCTACTTGTGTCACCTTTTGCTGAACTGACTCACAGATAGACAATCCGTGGTTTAAATGCACATGATGAAATGACCTATATTTTCTACTGTTTAAATGTATAGAGGAAAAAAAAAAGAAAAAAATACTAAGATACCTGTAACCTGCGTTAACGTCGGTGCTTCTCGTGAGTTTAGTTGTGGGTTTCATCACAAGTCTAACGGTCTTAAATGTTCTCATGTTTTTCGAGAGAAGACTAAAAAATCAGTTTACTTGAACAATAGACAAAGCCTTTCATATTACTATAATAGTTAATTTGTCGTTTTTTTATTTTATTTTCTTCATTTTTTTTCTTTTTTTTTAAGGAGTCCCTATTTGCTAAATTTCTTGTTGGTTAATTAGCTATATAAAATTCCTAAAAATATATATAAATATAAATATATCTATATATATATATATAATGTCAGCTTGTGAAGCATCAATGTCATTATTATTTTATTTCTCTCGTGGGAAACAATATTTAGATGTGTTTTGTTGTTCAGCAAAATGTCTTATAAAGAAAAAAGATCAGTGGAGTTTAGTGCCAAATCCTGAAGGTACTTCCTGCCTAGCGCGTCAGTGTATTTCTTGTGAAATTATTTGATAACATGGGTATTTTATTAAGTGTTTTGTATGGATCCCTCATATTTAAAAATATAGATTTAAAAAAGAGTTTGTTAACTTGCTATTCTGTGGTCTTGTTGCCTGAAAATGTCATGTTTGCTTTTTTTTTTCTTTGTAAAGATGTAAAGAAAAACAAACAAACAAACAAACAAACAAACAAAAAAAAAGTGCCCATGTGTCATATATATATCTATATACACGCACACACGGACACGTACACACACACATTCTCGTGCAGACCTCACAGTTTTACTTTCTTGTTGTTTTTTTTGCGTGGGAGCCCCTGAGCGTGAACGCCTCTTCAGCGACCGCCGCCGGCACGCGCACGAGAATCACGCACTGATATTTTTAGCCATTTGTACAGCCGTTTGACTTCATCAAAGCCTTACCACGAAACTTTGCACTCCTCTATTAGTGTCTCGCACAAACAGACATCAGGCCTCGTCTCGTTTTGTTTGTCTGACGAATAATCTGAGGTGAGAGTCGTACGCTGCGCCTTATTTCTTATTTTTTCTTCTTCTGTTTGTTCAGAAACCTTTTTCTCGAGCTGTAGCCGGCGCCGTTTGTCTCAGACGGCGAGGAATCATTAAGTTTTCGTGTATCACCTCGAGACGCCTCGCTTTCATGATGTAAGCACAGGGCAAGACCCGACTCATTCACAAGAAGCACACCGCCATCAACACGCCGCCATTGCCAGCGCCGTCGGGACAGTCTGAAGTTGATCCGCTCGTTCGTCGCAGATTTACCCTTTGACGTCTTTTTTTTATTTCTTTTTTAAAAATGGTCGTAAGACTTCTTCTCCACGTCTCGTGAGTCTCGTACAAAATGGGCCAAAATCACGTTTAGATGCCAAAGTGTGTTACTGACAGTCTCGTGGTCAAGCCGTTTACATGGCACAGTGTTAGTGTCAGTCTTATTCAACTGCCCCCCGACGCCCCTCCCTGAAAGCCTAGTTTACGCTCTGCAAAAAAAAATAAAATGAAAAAAAACAAAAAAGAGGCAGCATTATTTTCTACAGAAGCTCACCAGTCGCCTTAACCAGGGAGCGTTGTATTATAAGTATTATACGAGTAGAAGATGTTGTCAGTCATGTGTGCCAAGTCTGGGTTCACCTTTTTCGTGTGCAGTTTAACCTCCCACTCGTCAAAAAAAAAAAAATGTGCGCCATTTTGTCCGATCGACGCCAAAATGGCCGCTTCGTCCTCACAGCGAAGAAGAAGAAGAAGAAGAAGAAGAAGGAAGCGAGGCTCCGCTTCCCCCTCCCGCTCCGCCCGGCTGGGTTATTAGAAACGGCGCCGTGTGTGTGTGTGTGTGTGGAGGAGACGCCGTCTTATTGGAATAGCGACGGGGGAAATAAAGCGCTCGTTGGTTCGGAGAGGGAAAGGGTCACAAAAAAAAAAAAAAACAACAAGCCACAGCCGAGATGAAGGCAGCAGCTTTCATTTCTCCTCTCGAAAGACCAAAACCCAATACCAAACTTTTTATCTGATCTCATGGAGGGAGGCGAGCAGACTTTTTATTTCCTAAAAAAAACAGAAATGCAGTATACATGAGCAGCAGTGCCACAAACAGCCATAACTACCTGTGAGTCCAATCAGTGTTTAACAATTAACAAACACCCTTCGACCGCACGTTTCGTCGCCTCGCACAACTTTTACCCGTCGAGCTTGGAGGCCGCGAACGCCGTCTCGACTGTCGCGCCTCCATTTTTTTCCCCCCCAGACGTGTCGTTCAAATCGCCAAATCTCATCCCGTCTTTCGACGTCGAAGCACAAGAGGGTCGTCAGAAAGCGAGTTTTCCCCGTGGAAGCGTCTCGCCTCAGGGGCTGCCATCGCCGATGCTCGTTGTAATCTCTCTCTATCTCCGTCACGTTCACTTCTCTGTTCTCCTTCTTTCTTAATTAATCTTAAGTGCTATTTATCGAACAAATGAAATCTGAAAGGACAAAAAAAAAAAAAAAAAAACATGATAATAATTGAACTTGTCGTTTCTTTGCATTATGGCTTATGTCAAGTTTTTTGGAGGAAAAAATGTTTTGTGTGTTCTCTCTTTCCGTGCCGTAAAAAAGAAAAAAAGAAGAAAAAAAAGAGCTTGTTGTCTGTAGAGATTATCCAATTTTTTTGTTTTTATTTTTGTTGTTCTGGTTTGCTTTGAATTCTCAACAAAAAAAAAAAGGTTTTCAGTAGTTTCAAAGTTATTGTCTCGAGAGAAGCCAAAGTCAATGCATTTCAGTGGATCCTGTAAGCGTGATGTATGTTTGTTTGACGACACTTCGAAAATCTGTCACTGGATGGGATTTAAAAAGTACAAAAAATGCAGGCTTTCCTATTTCTACAACTGATTGTACTTATGCATTTTGTACCAGTGGAATTTTTTATACTGGAGATTAAAGGAACAACAAAAAAATCTTAGAAAAAAACGCTGTCTGGCCTGGTGGTGTGGCCTGACCCTGCTGGTCCCCGAGTATGATTTCTAAGCTGGCGTCAAGAAAGTTGGCTTTTGATATCAGATTTTCTAGAAGATCTTTGGCTTTATTTCTTTCACTTCTTTTTCCTCACTTGAGTGTTCTTTCTTTCTTTCTACCTTTCTTTTTTTTCCGAAAAAAAAAAGTTAGGTGAGTGTCAGATTTTTTTTTTTATTTTATTTTATTTTTGCTTTCTTTCTTTTTTTGTTTTTTTTTTAAATAGTTCTAGCAAGTTTGTCTATACAACAGCGGTAAGTTTCATTTGACTTCTGTATTTGTGCCGTCTACACGATAAGACAATTATAGAAAAAGAAGGAATAGAAATATTTAGTCACCTTCAGTGGATTAATGTATTAGTTTAATAAAGAGATCAACTAATTAGAAATTTTTTGCTTTTAGCTGTTTAGATTTTTCCGGTTTCTCTGTCCTTCTCTGTGAACTAACTGTGTAGCTGAAGCAGTCAGAATTATTTTTGTAAACGTATGTTCTTGTGTGATGCAGTTTTTTGCTTCTGTCTCCTATATTAAACCATTTTTCCTAATACTTGTCTCTCTCTGTGTTGTTATGTTCCAGTGGCTGTCTGATGTTGTACTGTTTCACGACCTCTCCCTGCCATTTTCTCTCTTTCTCTTCCCTTTCATAGTCTCTCTCATCTCTATCTTTCCCCCTCTTCCTCGTCTTCACGTTTTTTTTTTGTTTGTTTTTTAAATTTTATTTTAGTTTTATTTATTTTGGACCACATAGTAAAGTTGACTCCATCCCAAAGTGACAACTCACTATGCTGTTTCTCACTAAAACATAGTAAATATACATCAAAGTGTGTGTATGTATATTACTGTGTAGCCCAAGTCGCCGCGTGACAGTCGAGAAATAAGTCGTCACCCCCCCCAAAAAACAAAAAACAGCCAGGCGGGATTGTGGGAATCCTGCAAGTTTAATCTGTGAAAAGTAAAACGCACTTTAGCTGGGTGTAGAAATCTGAACGTTTTATTTCCTTAGCTTCAATGAGTCTTTCTGGGAAATACGTTAATTTGCATTTTTACTGAGATTTAAGGAAATAAATTCACCTGCAACATCATTTTTGCAAAATGTGACTCGATAGCGTCGTTCATTTCGACTCTCCAGCTTTTATTTCCTTTAGACGATCAGTGCGGTTGATTTTTTTAGTTAGAAGAAAGTCAGCTGGACTTTTTCACTTTCTTCTTCTTCTCTAGAAATGAAGAAGGCGTTTAGCTGAGAGCTAAAACGTCCTCAAGCTCAATCAAGTCCAGCTGACTTTCTCCAAACTCTAAAAAAATCAATTCAACTCAACCTGGAGAATCTTTACAGAAAGTTCGCAGGTCAGAGTTCACCAAAAGTTGTGCATAAATACGTAAATCATTGCAACTTTACAGAAATAATTTTATTTTCCTCCAAATTTCCATCATTTTATAAGATTTAAAGCACAACCTGTTCTTCAGTTTGTGTGAGGATTAATCAAATTAACTTTATTAATGCACTTTAGCTTGCAAGGCTAACTGTTTCCCTCTGTTTCCAGTCTTTATGCTAAGCTAAGCTAAGTGTAGATTCATGCAACACTCGGCAAGAAAGCAAATTAAAGTATTTCCCAATTTTGCAAACTCCAAATTTGCTCTCACAGTGAAATTGGCTGATGTTTTCGACGGGAGGGCCGACTCCGATGGCGGGGAACGTCTGAGTCCCATCGAGAGTTCCTCCCCGTCGGATATCGCCCCCCCTCCTCACACGCCGTCCTCCTTCCTGTGCTGTCCGCTGTCCTGGGCGAGGCCTGTCCACCGCTGTATGTCCACTTTGTGTCCGATCCACTCCCGTAACTGTCTCACCGTCACAACTGCATCCCCAGTAGAGAGAGAGAGAGAGAGAGAGAGAGAGAGGAAAGAGAAGTCAAAGGTCAAAGTTTTCACCTTTCATTCACAGATAAATATCAAGAAGGTGGTGAAAAGCTGCTTTTTGCTCCACATGCTGAAGGTTACCTCAGAGAAATGACAAGTACTGGGTGTTTTTTTTTTATTATTATTATTATTATTCATTTATTTTTTCAGTGTTGGTTTAATAAATTTGCAGATTTACACCAGTTCTTTACAGCTTTGTAATTTCACACTGCAAATATCATCCACGTTGTGCCGTCTGACACCTTTTCTTTTCACGGCCGCACTAGTCCACCAAGTCCGTTATTAAATATTGATTGTGAGGTTCAGGAGAGGCATACAATAAACTGCCCTCAGCCCGTGGATAGATAATATTACACCTCCATTATTGTCGACGTGCCGCCTGTAAGTCGAGAGCACGTCTGA
>JBAJHX010000002.1:2186838-2197661 GCA_037176925.1 Amniataba percoides | reverse complement strand
GTGTGTGTGTGTGTGTGTGTGTGTGTGTGTGTGTGTGTGTGTGTGTGTGTGTGTGTGTGTGTGTGTGTGTGATTGAGACAGCGAGGGTGAGCGTGGAGCATTGTGGGTAAAACTCGTTGACCCCCCCCCTTCCGCTTCTCCGCCAGCTGTTTATTTTACCGTCGCCTTGTAAACAATGCAGCATACACACACACACACACACACACACACACACTCTATTTACTCTCCATAAGAAGCCATTGAATCTCCCACCTCTGTGCTAAAGATGGTGGCTGTTTACTGTGTGTGTGTGCGCACGTGTGTGTGTGTGTGTGCGCGTGTGTGTGCGCGCGCGTGTGTGTGTGTGTGTGCGCACGTGTGTGTGTGTGTGCGCGTGTGTGTGTGAGCGCGGGGGGGTCACGCAGGCCTGGGAGAGGTTACCTCTGAGGCAGGACGGGCCCTTAATGTGGAGTCACCGTCAGAGTTTGGCCGATTTATTGGTTTAATGACGGATTAGCCTTCGGTTTGTTTGGTTAAAAACTCTGGGACATTTACTCCTTTTTTTATTTCCTGTTTATCTTACGGAAATAACTGAAACCTTATTTACTTAATATTTATTAATTATGTTTAACTATTTTCTCAATGAATCGATTAGAAGTTTTCCCTCACTAACTTATTTAAATGTCTTGTTTTTAAAAATATTCGCTTTTCTAGCATAAAGAGAGAAAAGAAAACCCGCAAATATTCACGTTTTAGAAAATACAACACATTTTGCAGAGCTGGAAAAAGTATAAGCAGTGTAAACATAATCTATGACAAGTAAAAGTCCTGCATTCAACATTTTAATAAGCATTAGTATCAAAATAAAAGCACTCTTGATGCAGAAAGGCTAATTTCAGAATAAAATATGTTTTATATTGATGCATTAATGTCGTCACTTTAATGTTGTTGGTGGTAAAGATGGAAATTTTTTCAACCACTTTATATGATTAGTCTTCAAGTTTTCTCTTTATTTATTGGTCCTATTTTGTGTTAATCTAAATCTGCAATGTGACTTATCAAATATAATATTTAGAAATATTTAGTTAAGGTGAGTAAAATCGCAACACTTCATTGAGAAGTTCAAAGGAAATAGATAATAGTGCCTCAAAAGTATAGTTAAGTGTAGTACTTGAGTAAAAGTACTTCATTACTTTCCAGCGCTGCTTTTTTGGTATGTTATGATAGGAAATGAGGGGACAGAGATAACAGGAATGACAGACTCGGACTCAGGATGTCTCAAACCGTCGAGAACTCTGAGTCAAATCAGTTTTATTCACACAGCTGAGTTTTTCTCAGAGGAGCTTCACAGTCAGTCAACCTCCAATCGAATACAAAACTACCAAAAGAAAAGGGGGGGAAACTTCAGAAAAGGCAGCAGACGAAGGATCCTTCCCACAAAAGAGCTCAAACAATCCCACAATCCCGTTACGGCTCCTTCTTCTTCGCCACGTGTGAGTCAGCGGCTCGTGTTTACGGATGCTGGTTTGCATTTTATGGGCCGAAAGAAACCACACGCAGAAATGCAGCGAATGAAAACTTCAACCACTGCGGTTCAAACAAACACACACACGATGGGCACAGTTATGTGCAAATAAACGTCATCTGCATCTACGGAATAAAGATTTAAGATTTGAGAGTCAGAAAATAAGTTTTAGTTTGATGTTTTATGGGGAATATTTCTTTTTTCTGCAGATTTTAACCATCATCTTGTGTAAATCTACATCTTGGCAAAAGGTAGCATCAAAAAACATGAGATCAGTTTGTTTTCAGTGAGGCACAGGCCTTCAGAAAGTCACGGTTTAATAAATTCTTCACATACGGAGGTTTTTTAAGGGCACGTTTTGTCAGCGAGGTTAGAGGCAGTGACGCGGTCGGAGCCGGACAGGTGGTGCTGGAAAATCCAGCGACAGCACGACACGAAACTGAGCATGAAGGACGCCGCAGCTCACAGCCGAGAGTCCGACTGGTTGGAAAAAACTGCACACTTCAAACAGGAAATGACACGGGGGGGTGGTGGTGGTTTGGGGGGGTCGGGCAGGAAGCGCGAGGCAGAGCAGAAATGTTCCACCGTGTTTTCTTTCCCGTCCGTTCCCATTCCCTCGCTCGCCGTGGCGCGACGCCAGGCCGGGGAGAGGAAGTGGAGGAGGAAAGGGAGTGAGAAAGTCACAGAGAGGAGGGCATTCAAGGGAACCCCCCCCACCACCATCATCACCACCACCTCTTTAACCCCCAACCTCCTCCATCCACAGACATAAACTCACCCGCTCTCCTCCAAAATGCTGACTCAGATCTGGTCGTGACGCGCTCGTCGTCAGCCGCCTGTCTGACGTTTTGTCGATGTCTGTGCGGGAAACGCCGGGTTTTAAAATAGCATGCGACTCTTCAGCTCTCCGCCACCGGACCGCATCGACCGGGCGGACAGAGGCATGCGTCCGACGGGATAATGCTGCTGTACGACTGCTGGACGTGTGAGTAGGAAACAGTTTGCTGACGTGTTGGAAAAACTTGATGAGGTGAAGAGATATCGCAGCTCCACTTTATCTGCCTCCAAACAAACATACAAACAATCTTTGCAACTTAAACTGCTGCTAGAAGAGACTTTTCTGCCCTGCTGGAGATTTCATTCTTGATAGAAGATGCAACTTTGGTGAACTGGTTGATTTATTTTTCACCTCTGGGTTAACTGGCTGCTTGTGAGAAGTGTTTCTACATGTTTCTACATAAAAGATGCAAATGTTTTTGAATAAACCTGCTGCCTTTCCTGCCTTTCTCAGAGAGTTTAGCAAGTTAAGAGTAACGAGGACCAAATCTGAGAGGAGAGTGATTTTTTATAATGCAAGTGTGATTTTGTTAAATGCACTAAAAGGTGAGATGTTGTCTGATGGATGAAATATTTGGAAATAATTTGGACTCAAAAAGACCGATTGATGCCAAAATAGTTAAAGTGATTAATTTAATAGTTGATTGATAAATCTAAATTTGTGAAACTTTATAAGGTCTCCGGCCATGAAATAAAGTCAAACAGGTGTGTTGATGAAGTCAGGATTTGTCTCTTGATCTTGACTTTCTGTTGCTAATTTTATCTGAACGGCCACAAGTTTCACAGAGCCGAGTCGAGCTGCGAGTTAATCACGAGCCGCCGTGCGTCTGCTTAACTTTGTCCACTCGTTCGTGGTCGTGTTGTTCCCCGTCGTGGCGTCTCATTGGCATTCAGCGCCGTGACGCACCGAAGCTCGGCAGGCAGCATTAATCAATGTGCCGAGCAATCAGCGGCCGGCCTAATTCAATCACTGCCATCAGGACAACAGAGTGTGTGTGTGTTCATGCAGCTGTTATGTGATTTGTGAGTGTGTGTGTGTGTGTTTGGGTCCCGAAACAAACCCCCTCCGGAGTGATGGAGTGGGAGGAGGCGGCAGATAGAGAGCGTTATGAAGAGGAGACGCTGAGCAAAACTGCTGTCGCCACTTTCTCACGGAGAGAAAGAAGTTAGACAGACGCCGGCCGCAGAGACGACAGTGTCATTTTCTGTGGAAAGTGCAAAACAAAGACGAGGCATCCAGCTGAAAAATGTCTCCCACTGAGGCTGCTGGCAGGCGGCGGCGATGTTCATTCATTCACGTCGAGATAACTGAAGACGGCTCGCGACTAATTCAGAGAGATGGTGACAACGAGGACTTTAAAGCGTCTGTCTGTCGCTTTTTTGTGCCCGTTTTCAAAGCCTCCTTCTTCTTTGTTAATATTTCACACGTTCTTTCATTTAATCTGGCAAAAGTCTTTCTTTTTATTTCACCGCCTCTCTTACTGTTATTATTCTGCTGCGATCGGGATCCTCATCGACCTCTACTAAAAAAAAACTACTAAAAATCCTTCACAGTCTCACCTCTTGAACTAAAAATCCTTCACAGTTTTGAATCACAAATATCCCAAAGCCGCAGGTGGATTCAAATTTCAGTTTCACAGGCTCAAAAAGAGACGTCTCTGAACATTTAAACTGAAAAGATGCAGAAAAACTGGCCTTCAGCTGCCACACGTGATAGCATATAAAAAATCTTTAGCTCTTGGACTTTGAAAACATCTATAAATAAACTTAATGGAATAAATGATTTATTGGGAAAACCGTCATCAGGTGAAAACAATCTTTAGCTTCACTTCTAATTCTCTCAGTGTCGGCCTGTGTCCAGTCGTCACGTTTTTTTACTTCCCTCATGTGTCTCCTCTCTCCAGTATCCGAGATCGAAGCGTCGCAGCCTTGACAGCGTCTCGGTTGCCAGTTTGAGCGAAGCCGGCTGCCACCTCGCGCTCTCATCCGGCCTGTAGATTAAAGAGACGACGCATCAGCGACTCGGACAGACTTACGGCATCCGTCTCTTCTCAATCAAGCGGGCGTTGAGGCGAACTCGTGGAGGGCCTATTGATCCGCTGAGGGCCCCCGTACGACAGAGCCCGTGGGTGCTGCCGGGAGGAGACGGTCAATATCTTCCTGCTTCTCCACAACTCAGCCTCAGCTCCCAGCAGGTCAATCTGTTGATCTGTAGGAGATAAATCTCCCGACTGCTCGCTCGCAGTGTCTCTCGTCCGACGTTCGCTCACATGTTTGCTCCTTTTTGAAACACTGAAAAGTTTTCACAGATTACGTATTGATCCTTGGGAAGGTTATTTCCTGTGAATGCATGCGTGATGATTCCCAAACCGGCCTCATTTTAAAAGACCTGTTTCGTTTGATGCTCATCGAACGTGCTGCAGCATCTGAACAAAAACAGCACGATGTGAAGCAACAGAATATAAAGTGAACATCACAGAAAGACACAAAGAGCTAATATGAAAAATAGTTTGCAGTAATTATCAGAGCAGAGATGAATTCAAAATAAATAGATATGCAAATTGAATTGGTCCATTTGTTATTGCTTTTTTAAGGTTTATCAGTCAATTAAAAGATCATTCCTGTTCGTTGCAATTTGGATTTCTGTAAACCAAAGAGACAGCACAGTTGAGTGCGTCGATCAATTGTGAAAAGTGTGAACAAGCACCAAGTGTTAATAAAGCAGGATCACCTTTAATGCGACTCAAATAAAACAGAAAGCATTTTTAATGGAAATATTGGAAACTTTTACCACTTTAGGCCTAGTTTTTTTGTCAAATTAACCTTCAACCAGCGGCGAACAGGTGCACGTGTTGGCGAATCCACCTGCAGGCGCGTCTGTGTTAAGGTCAAAGTTTTATTGCTAGTTTATCAAAAACAAGTGCAGGAACGACTGTAGTCACTTTAAGGTGGACACCATTATGTTGGCCAAAAAAAAAAAAAAACACTTTCACATCATGCAGTGGGGTCACAGCCTAGCAACAGTGGGTCTGTGTGAGGCCATAGCAACAGCAGCCGCAGCCGCAGAGGCAGCCCAGCGACGCAGTAATTGGACCTTTTTGACTCAGTGCCGGAGGATCAACACGCTAACAAGTACAGACACATTTCATCACAAGGACACATGTGCATACTGCAGCACAGAGTGTGTGTGTGTGTGTGTGTGTGTGTGTGTGTGTGTGTGTGTGTGTGTGTGTGTGTGTGAGAACATATGTGCCGTTAGAGAAGAAAGGGGGAACATTTGTGAGGGAGAAAAATCACGTTTCTTATAGTGACTCCATTAATACGAAGAATGAAGCAGGCTGCTCTGCATGCTGCACTGTCCTTGGGTACAATCAGTGTGTGTGTGTGTGTGTCTGTGTGTGTGTGAGAGTGATGTCACTGTGGGTGCGTGTCCCGTTCGACATGCCAGTGAGCACTGATGGCGGCGGTGCGTTCAAGCACCTCGAGGGTTCGTGTGAAGTGTCGCCGCTCAAGGTCGCTTCACCGTCGGCCCGTCAAACGCAGATATTACGACGTCGTTCTTCGCCGCCGAGGCTGATGGGAAATCCAGTTTGAAACTAAAGAAGAAGAAGAGGAGATAGAGACTGTGAATTTTATTTTGTTTATGTTGGAAAAGTTGATTTTTATTGTTTTGTTTTGTTTGTTTTTGGCCATCCCGAAGTCGTTTCATACTTTTTTCCTTTAAAATGTTTACTTTTTTTATTTTAAATGGACTTTTTTAAAAGAAAAGTCTAACGTGATGCAAACAGTAGAAAAAAAACTTTCTGAATTTATATCACAATCATAAAAGTCTCCATTATTCTTGTATTTAATTTATTTAACACTGTACACCTGTGAAATGCTCATTTATTCCACATTAAATCTGCATGTTGAACAAAGCTCCATCGTGTCAGAATTCAGCGACGCCGGCTGGATGTTATTTTAAGTGAAAGGTCGACAGGAAAACTAGCCAAACGCTGGCGGAGATAAATAAATCACAGCATGGAGAGAACGTCACCAATCGGAAGAATAGATTGACTGATTATAGCGAGATGATGCAGTTAGAGGGAGAAACAGGGAGGAGATACTGAGCATGGACTGATGAGAGATGCAATAATGGACGAGGGCGGCGAAAAACAGACAAGAAACAGAAAGAGGAAAGAAAGGAAAGATTAAATCTAAAGAGAGAAGTGCAGAGTTACCAAACTTTATTATGATGTGTGCACTAAACTAAGATATATTGGATGTCATCAAATCAAACGAATCTCCTCCTATCAGTCATTTCTGCTTTATAATTGAGCCCTGAAAGTCTTCATTTATTTCTGAAAGCAAGTGAAAAGAAATCTGCCAGTGAAGAAGGATGATTTCAAGCTGTGTCCTATATAAAGAAAATGTTATTTTAAAAACTGCGTGTTGAAAACAAAATGAGAGCTGTGATGAGAAGATGGAGAGATTCACCAGCTGGCAGTGTGTTTATGACAGATTAATGCTTTAATTAGTTTAAAAAGGCACTTCTACATCTAAGAAAGAAAATAAGAGTTGTTCATGTTACTGCCATCAGCCTTTATCTGAGGGATTTTGTAGGATGATCTCATCATGTGGTCATGAGTCAGATTTATGCTATCAGCGACTTACTGTGACCTTTATCTTATAATGTTAGACTGAAGTCGTGGCAGTAACATACATTTTTCTTGCGTCTCAACCTTTTTCATTGGTCAGATATCTGGCAGGAAAGTGTTTGGTTTGCAAGAAGTAACACAAACACAAGAATTTAACTGAAACCTGGTTAAACCTGATTTCTTTTTAACATGTTCATGTTGTTTTCCTTCATTGTCAGATTTTTCTTTAGCTTGATTTCAGGAAGCTTATGTAGGAGGCTTAAAGGTCCAATTATAAAGGAAACATTCAGATAAAGAATAAACTGTGTGAGTAGCTTTCCCTGAAGTTGATCTTTGGTGTTATTGTGGCCAATGTGGACATGTGGAAAAGCAGAAAAAACTGTGAAGCATCTTTGATCTTTCTCGTACTTTACAATTTAAAGATGCATCAGCTGTGTTGTTTCAGTGTTTCTGAAGGAGGTGAAAGTGGAGATCTTTGTTGATTAGAAAAAGTCGCACCAGGATGTTATGATTGAGTTTGAAAAACAGGCTTTAGTCAACGTATTGCCAACAATTATGTCATTTCAGATGCACGCTCAAATTTGTGAAAACCAGTGCATGAATCGTTAAAATATAATAGCACCGAGGATGGAGCCCTGAGGAACACCATGAAAATGACCTGCTATAGAGGATGAGAAATGACCGAAACAGACTGAAAAAGGCTGTAAAAAGTTAAACCAACATCATGAAGGCGTTTAATTCAGTACGGCGAGATCTATAATGTCAAAAGCTACAAGATTTAGAAGAAGTAAGATGCCACCAGAGCCGGGATTAAAGAAATAAATGTTATTGGTGGATTGTGATTTTGGCATATCCTGAAACGTGTGACTCTTCTTTGTAATTACCTTTTTTCTGTCGTGAAAAACGAGTAAAGTCACCCTCATCTGCCGAGGGAGCGAAGGTTGTGACAAAAGCAGTTTTTTTTAAACGTGAGAGGGCGTCACCTGAGGCGGCGTTACTGCTGCAAATCATCACACACACACACACACACACACCTCCTGCATTGAATTTACCCCCTTTTACATTCTGCTCATGTTCTCAGCTTCACGGTAGATGTGCATGAGAAAAAAAAAAAGGTGGTGGTTGGTTGACCGAGACAGAAAGCGACACAATGAGAAGGGGAGAGAAAAGGAAGGAGGGAGGGAGGCAGGGCAGCAAAGCAGAGAGAGAGAGAGAGAAAGGGAGATGCTGAGGGGAAGTGCTCATTAATAAGAATTTAAAGGATGTGAGGAGAGGACGGCGAGCGAAGCAGCCAGCGATGGGGAGGAGAGGAGGACAGAGGGAAGAAAGAGACGGATGAGAGAGGAAATGGGAGTCAGAAAAAGGAGTTGGACAGTTGAGAAGCATCACCGGCGTTCAGCTGTGCAGGTGGAGCCACAGAAGAAGAAAAAACAGGCAGAAAAAGAGGAAGAAGAAAAGAAAAAAAAAATCTGTTCTGCTTCCCCGCTGCTGGAAATGAAAAGCGTTTGAGAGCACTCCAGCTGAGCGACGCACACAAACAACGAGATCAGTTTGCCAGAGACGCCCGCCGCTACTTTCAGCTGCTGCCAGTTGTTGAGTTGAGATTTACGGCTGTTTCATGTGGACCGTTCGAAGCAGGTGAAGCACTTATCAGGTGCTGCTGCGCATCTGTTTTACCAGCAAAGAGTATCCGAGGACGTCTGAGCGCTGGAGAGTTTGTGAGCATCAAAAAGAGAAAGGAGGGAGGTTCAAAGAAAAAAGCTGTTTTTTAGTTGAGAAGCAGCAGCCAGCTCTCAAACCAACCCAGAAAAATCGAGACCTTTAGCAGCCGGGAGTGATGGTTCGGATTGAGGATGAGCCCTGAGGAGGATCCGGGGAGGGATGAGGTCGTGGAGGGCGACAGGGCGAGAGCGGGCTGCCCGGCTGCCTCCTCCACCGCCGCCGCCGCCGCCTCCCCGTGAGCATGCAGGTCCTACAGATTGTCAAGGAGCTGGTGTCGCCGTCCAGACGCCGGGCAGCGGCCAGATTTGGAGGTCTGTGCACGCACGGTACATCGCATTCGTTCACAAACATCAGTCGCTCTGCATCACAGACAAAATCAATCCACAGGATCAAAAGCTGGAAAAGGTCCAAAGGATTTCTGAGAATGTGAATGTTTGCAGTAGGAGCAGACTAATATCAGGAGCACACAGGCTTTTTGTTACAAACTGCTTATTACACTCGTCTCCTGATGCGGCGAAGGTTCGGCTGTGAAACTGTTCACAAACCGAAAGCCGCCCCGCCTCGCTGTCAGGAGTCGTTAGTCGACCCGCGAGGTCTTCGTTAGTTCGATGTGGACTTCAGACGAGATGATGCAAAATATCTGCATCCGAAACGTTTTCCTCTCCGGGGTCGCAAAGATTCATCAGGCTGATCTCGATAATTAGACAGAAAGCCCGAAACAAACCGACCAAGTCTAAAGGCGAAACAGTTTCAACCTTTTCTGACTCATAAAGGTACCTGATGAAGGGTAGAAACGTTTGTCTCAGGTGAACGTGAGATGTAATGAATGAGTGATCAGCTTTAGCTCTTTTTAAAGACATTGCACTCGGCGACACAAGTAGTCAAAGAGAAAGAGAGCTAAAGTTAAAACACTGCAGACTTTGTCTCCTCTACATCGGGCTAAAAGCTGCTGTGAGTTGGTGTGAAAGTTACAGATAATCCAGAAAAACACGGTCAGTTTCTTGTTGGTCTCCACATTTGTTTTATTGGGCCTCATTTTGACACTTTGACAGTCAAGTAACACGTGAAAAGTCGGCGTATGTTTGCTTCAGTCTGCAGAAGTCACCCAGCTCCCTGTCGAGGAGCCAGGAGGTCTCTTTCTAATTTCATTATCGTCATAATTAGGGAGCGTCTGACAGTCATTGTCATCTGCCAAACCTTGTTGTTGACGGAGCGGAGAGAAGAAATCAAACAAATCTTCAGCCATTCTTTTGTGTATTTTAAATGAAAGCTGATTTGGAGAAACCAGATTTGTCGTTTCTCGGCACAGAAATGATCCGAGTTAATGATAAAGTGAATTATTTTCAGTGTCACTGTGGACGAGGTTAAACTTCTCTGTTTCTCTGAGTGGGAGGGGCTTATCGCCCCCCCCCCCCCCTGCACCTCGGAGCCACCACTGTAATAGCTCTGTTGCTTTGGGATGTGTGTGTGTGTGTGTGTCCTGCAGCTGCATTTCTCTGGTGTGTAATGAATAATGAAGCTCGGTGCTCGGGGTAATGGGACACTCTGCGACCTCTGACCCCGTCTCCTGTCTCTCTATTGGATCAGATTGTGCACGATGGCCTCGATCTGCAGAAGAAAAGAGTCTTTTCCTTTTTTTTTTTTTTTTACTGTCGTGGCCACAAGTTTATCCTTTTTAGTTTTTGCCTCTGCGGGGGGAAGAAATCTGCAGCTTGTTGACTTCTCGCTTCATTGCTCTTCAAATAAAAAAGGGCGATTTGCATAAAGCTAACGAGGTGTTGACAGGCAGGTAAATTGGTGCTTCTCGCTGATTTCTCCCAAAATGTCTCGCAAATTAGGACATTGATGATAATTTATGATAATTTTTCCTGACTACCTTCGTGTTGCCGTGTCTGTGTGCACTTTCATTTGTGTGGGCCGCGCCTCGACATGAAAAGCATTTTCCATCCGTCTTTAAGGGTTTCCGCCATATTATGGCCTCGAAGCCGGCGTGAAAAAAAAGGTGAGAAGGATCCATTTTTAAAGGCTGTTATTCAGGTAGAAAATGCTTAATGTTAAAACTTAACCTCTGAACTGATTCGCACAACACTCGATGATTTTAATGGTTCGGCTCGGAGGTGTGG